>VZZY01011064.1:24248-36851 GCA_013400335.1 Eurystomus gularis | reverse complement strand
ATTTCCACATTGCATCACCAGGGTATACGTGCAGGTGGGGATGACTATAGACAATCATATTGCTTATGTTAATGTCACAAAGTCCGTTAATTCACACTTGCATGGGTGGAGGTAATGGCTTCTTTGTTTCAGGGCGGAAAAATGGGGGACTGGGACCACAAGGCCTCCACCCTGTCTCACTCCTCCAGGCATCCAGATAACACCAGACATTGATCTAGTGATGGTTGCCACCTTGCCCAGTGCTGGGTTTCATGCTTCCAGGCATGCAGCTACAGGGTGTATATGATTTGGACTTTTGTGACTGATTAACTTTGCTCTCTCTACACCAGGATATACCAATAATGGAAAAACAGTCATCAGACAATACTCTGGGTAAAGTATATATTATGTCAGGGAACGTTCTCTTTGCTTAGGCCACTGTGGCTATATTTCTGCTTTTAGACAGGCATAGTGCAGGTGATAAGTATTTTTTTTAAATATTCATGCTAGTGTATTTATAAAAATTGGTCAGCGGTACAGTATCATGTGTTACATGTTTCCTCCTTATACCTTGTCCTTTTAAATCTAGAAGCAGGATCCAGGAGTGTTTCTTCAGGCTGCTATCTCTTTCAAGTTACATTCTCCCTTTTTATTAATGCTTTAGAGTCAAAGATACAAATTCTTGTGAGGCAGTGGCTGTAGGCTTGTGATCTGTTACTGTTCAGCCATGTCTGCTGTGATGGTAGATTTCTTTCTCTCATATTCCTATTTCTGAAATACTTTCATTTAAATGAACATTACAGAAACCTAATCAATTCTTGAGTGCCAAGCAAAGAGTGGCCTCTAATTCCTGTGAATAGTTTAGTTCAGTGTGTTATGAACTAAGCACAGAATATATTTTACATTATGCAGCACCCTACAAACTTAGAATCATATAATGATTTGGGTTGTATAAAATAGCTTTTGATGCTAATTTTTATGTAATTAAATTGATTTAGCACTACCTACCTAGAGCTTAAGTCAGTACCTTTGGAGAGAATTCAAAAGTAAATATAGGATGGAGTTTTAACAGAATTCATGGTTCTGTATTTGTCTTGCTCTTTGTTTACTTTGTCTTTTTAATAGTTTTACTGGCTCCTATCCATTTTCATAATTTTCTTAGTGGAATCTTTCAATTCTTTTTAATAATTGTTACGTCTATATTTATAGCAACACTTAAAACCAAACATCACAAAAAATTAAGAACCTATTCTACTTATGTTCAGCTTGTATTAGACCTTTCACCACAGCTGTAGTCTTCCGATGGGAGCTGCTGACCTGCATTGATCAGGCGCACATTGGTGCAGCTGCTGGTGAGAGCTGAGGGGACTGGCTCTGAGGATAGACTGTGGCTGTGGTTTTAGCACACTGAATCTGGCCAGTACTTTCTCTGAGATTTCACTTGGAAATGAAGAGGGGAAATTTGAGAGTAGCTGAAGGTCCCTGAGGTGAGCAGCTTGTCCCCTTGAATCGAAGGAAAAACTGGCATGAGAAATAGTTCCCACTGGACCCTACATATTGTTCAGAAATATGTCTCTGAAACCTGCCTGTAAGTGGGAGGGTTGGGTAAGGATGGGAACCAGTGGGCTGATATGCAGGTTGGCCATAAAATAGCATGTAAGGACATTTGACCAGACATTATATAGGCTTTTTTGGGATGGCTGGGCCTCTGGCCTGCATGCTCACTGCTTGCTGCATAGAGCAAGCTGGCCTGCTCTGGTGTCTGTGGCTGGGGGCTGTGCTCTACACCTTGCCATGCTTTCACCTTTAGGACCTGCATCCCAGCCAGCAGCATCCAGCTGCTTTCAGGGCCTTTCAGGAGCTGAATACTCCTGCTGTTTGGCAAGGAAGAAAAATAGTCAGCTTGAGGTAATTAAAAATAACAGCACTAAAAACCTGTTCAGTAATCAGCTGAATGCCGAGGGAGGGGTGAAGAGGAGGATCAAATGGAGCATAGCCAGCCGTATCAGTTTGTCCCTTAGCATAGCATTTGGGCATGGGGAGTGATTATACCAAGTCCTGAATGTGTGACCAAGCAAATGCTTCTCCTTACAAGAGAAGATCTAATTAAAGAAAGAATAAACTTTCACCACTTACTTGCTACACCTACTTTAAAAATGTTTATGATAGGATTTTATTGGCTTTTCCTTCCAGAAAAATTGTGAAAAAACGTGTCTCAGCCTGTGTGCAGGAGTTTGCCACGTTGTATTGACTGGCTTCTTGCACCTTCCTCCTTGCTATATAGTCTTGTCTCATAGCCTCGCCGCACACTTCTGCTTTCTGGCCATGTGTTTCAAAAAGTACTAACCCATCGTGAGTGGATATTGCAATTCAGCATCCCCAGGTAGGTGGACAGAATATGTCTTTCAGAGCATGCATTCTTCTTTTCCAAGGCCCATCCACAGAAAATTGTCCCTTTTAATTTCCTGTCCCAAACCATTATTACGAACCACCTAAATATGCATTTGTTGTACATTCATAATACACAGAAGACCGTAAACAACCCCCATCTCCCAAACCCCTCAAAATGTAGCTCAGCTCTTTTTTGAGAAGCAATAAACAGGTTCCCAGCTCAATTTCTGATGTTTTTCTCATCTGGATGATTATTCAGGCTTCAGTTAATTCTTTGATTCAAATGATTCAGGACAAATTAGAAACAGCTGCAGTTAGCTATGTGACCAGTTCCAGAAAACCATTTTTTCCCTTTAATATTAAAAAAGTGAACTAATATCTTCAAATTGCACATGCTAAGGCTTATCTTGACTTCAGATTTTTGCCTAATTGTAGGGCTGGGTGAGGTTTTGGTTTGTTTTTTTTGGGCGGTGTGTTTTTAGTAAGATCAGTTATAGAGCCATGTGCCTTTAACCAACAGTGCAAGAACAGAAAATGGAAAGACATGTCTCTGTATTGATGCCAATGGCATCAGTCCTAGTCATTTACCAGCATAAGTAGGTTAGGACAGACAAGATTACCCCTTAATCAGCACAGCTGTATTGGTATTTTAGGGACTGGTTAATTGGCTGAAGTGTTTCACAATATAAATGTTTTAGGTCATCTCTTTTCTGGATAATTTAGGGCTGAATTAGGTACAGCAAAGTGGAAATGTCTGTTAGTTGCTCTGTGATTCTGTCTGTCAAGTTCAGGACTTTGTGGCACGTACAAACCCAGGTGCCTGTGGGCAGGACCTCTGGGCTTTTGGCTAAAACACTAGTATTGGACTGTGAAGACTGGAGCTGTATTCCTGGCTGGGCTCCAAGTTATACTCTGAAATTCCAGAATAGCCTTAGAAAAATTGCTTCATCTCTCTAGGCCTCATTTTTTACCTCTCTAAAATGAAGGTGTTAGTAGTGCTCCGTATGAAAGATTTCTTTCCAGTATTCATTTTGAATGTGACCTTTACATTTTCATGTCTCTTTTGTGAGTGGGCACTTTCTTGCCCCAGCAGCAACAAGGTATTGTAGTGGTAGAAGCTCAAGAAGCTATGTGGGACAGAAAAAAACAATGCTTGAACTTTACCAGTCTTTTTCTAAAGAGACCAGTATAAGCAGGGGTTTTCTTGTAAAAGTACAATATTAGGTAGCATGCTGAGCTGGTACACAACCATCCTAGACATACTGAAATGACATAATTATGCTATTTATACCTTGGATTTTCCTCATCTAAGGGAAAGATGATTCCTTTTGAAAAACATGTTGAGATCTCAAGGTGAAAGGTGTAGAAGGGTATTATGTGTGTTGTGGTGCTTGCTGGAAAAAAAATTGAATGCAAGAACAAAGGGAATGAGAGGAAACGTGAAAACAATGGGGAGAGAAAAGCTGCTTTTAGCCTTACAGAGTAGCCATTGATTCATGAAAGCAGAAGGATAATTCCTCATTGTATAGCTTTCAGACAACAGTTAGAATATTCACTTCCAGTTAAAGACTAGAAAAATATCAATGAACTGACAGAAGCCAAAGAAAAGTCACTTAAAAAAAAAAGTTTGGGAACTGGGGGAATATCTACTAAGAAAAGAGGAAAGTGAATTGGTGGAATGGAGAATGAGCAAGGAGGTGACATAGCTGCCAGAGTTGGAAGAGATGATAAACTCAGAAAATTAGTTGCTTTTGTAGCTCAAGTTCAGAAAAAGGAATTCCGAAAGAGGAATTTCTGGGATGAAAAATAGTTGTGCGTTTTTTTTCCCCAAAACAGATTTTTTTTGAATATCTTTCTTATCTGAAGAATGATCTCTTAGAGGAAATGGAAGAAGTCATTGTTTTTAAGAATTCTACCCAGTGCCTTAGAATATGCTGTACAGACAAGGTGTTTTACAGTATCTTTCAGGCCTTCAGGCTTCATGTGGTGCCATTACCTGAGTATTGTATGTAACCATGGTCTCTGAATGTTGTTAGTTTTGAGGATAGCTTTACCATTTTAATGCATCTGGATTCTGCAAAGAAAGATAAAGCCATCACAACTATAAAGAAGTGCTTCTTTTCCTAGGCTTAACGTTTATTAATGATTTTTATAAAATTAATGCTATATTCTGACTTACAAAACTAAATGCCTCTTGCTGAAAGAAATCATACACAGGATATGGCATGGAACAATTATGGTATAGTAATAATTTACCTTTGTGCAAAAAGATTAAGTAATTTAAAACGGATTTTTGCATTTAACTAGTGGCATTGTGCCCATTTCAGAGAGGAATAAATAGGAATGGGACTTAACTCCAGGTCAGTTGGCCTCAATGAGAAAAATGGGAGCTTTCTGCTTAACCAAAGCCCTCTAGAGAAGCTAATTAAATATTACTTTCTTTTCTTTATGAAAATGGAGACTGGATCAGTGCTGTGCTTATGACTGCATAAACTTTAATCTTTACGCCTTAATTTTTTCACCTCTCTTGAGTTTCCTTGAAGCAAAACAGAGTACTAGTACTTGCTAGGAACAGCTCAAGTGTTATTTTGCTACTGAGTCCAGTTTCATGTGATGTAACTCTTTGTAAATATTAACTCATTAAATACTGTGGCTACTTCTTTTTGGAACAGTAGTGAGTTTACTGTGCATTAAGTTAATGTGTACAGGCACACACCTATTGTGTATTGGCAGTCCCCCAGTACATCCCGCAATGTCCTGCCAAGACTAACCAGTCTGTTTGTGTCTGTTGCTCCAGGGCCATAACTGGATAACCTCTCCACTCTAGATGCAAAGGGACAACTAGTGTCAGTCTGTTTCCAGCTGTGTGCTCCAGTAGTAAGCACAAAGGTGATGTTAGGGCTCTCTGTTGTCTCTTTTTCATGTTTCCATCCAGAGTTCTTGGTTTGCCTTGCCCACTGAGTAGGAAAGACTACGGAGGGTAGGGGGGTCAATTGTGGCAAGTACTTCTCTTTTCCGAACTGTATTGCTAAAGGGATTTGAATTGAGGATGCCACTGTAGGGTTGCACACCGGTGGTTCTTAAAAGAAAGCAGAGGACCAAAACTCACTCACAAGGCCCTAAAGGTGTTGTGAACAACCAGTAAGAGTACTCCTGGGGAGTGGCAATCCTATGAATGGTACAAAGACCATTGGTTATTTATTGTTTAACTTATGTCTAGGATCTTTTTGCATATTATTATGATGATGACACTATTTAAGCTGCACTTTGGCTCTGTGCTCGTGCATGATGCTACCATATTGAGCTACTGTGAATTACTAGTCCTTTTGAATTCCAATAACCTTCTTGCTACATACGCTCAAAATTTCTTTTACTCATACATATAGTAGTTTCAAATAAGTCTTGTGTAAAAATGTAGTTGTTACTTAGTTGTTCATGTATATTCCTTTTATTTTCCACTTTATGTTCTCGCCTACTGTCTTCCAGCAAAACCCCATCCCATTTCCCATGTATTTTTCCCATTTGTTCTCTGGCGTGTTTCCTGTTTTGGCCTGGCCAAGGGCATTTCTGAGGTGCAGAACACTCTTTTACCCAGACTTGCTTGTAACAGTTTGAAAAAGCTACCAGCTAGCTAAAAGAAAGGGAGAGATGGTGAGGGATTGAATCAGATCTTAAATTTGAGGTTACTTCAGACTGGTTCCTACTCTGCATTGCACGATGTATCGGGAGCTAACAGTAGAATAAGGGAAGTGACACAGCCACCTGAGCTCTGAAAGTGCTGATTATGTGGCGGTGATGATTTGTACTGGGCTAAGAGCCAGCTGGCCCTGTGGATGTGGCTTTAGATTGCTTTCTGACAAGTAACAGTATGGTATGAATGGGAAATGCCATACAGAAGAACCATCACTTCCAGAACATGAGTCAGAAGATGAAATTAATGACTGAGACAGATGCATATATTTCAATGCATTCGCATTTGGCATCCCTGCACAGGCCAAATGTTCTAATAACAGCTCCCCTCATATACCTTGGATCCACAGGAAACGAGACAGTGTTCTGATGAGTAACATATAGAAGACATGGGTGAATATTATTTTTAGCCTAGCAATCAAATTTTCCAGACACTTCATAGATTGGTGTAGGCGGGCTTTGGTCATGTTTCCTAGTGTTTGCAACTCCCACACCTGATCAGTGACTGACACAAGCTCTCTTCCTCATCGTTTAATTGGTAAACTTGCCTCTAAAATATTTTTCTTTTGCCTCATGTAAATTGTGAACCCATTGGCTAAGAGAAGGGTCTTGCCTTTGAATGAGCTGTGACAGATAAATGATTGCCTCAAGACCTTTCTTTATTGGTATGAGTATACAGTACAAGACTCTTCTCATGTATTTCTGAACATTAAGAGCAACATTTGGGCAAATCTGGGTCATGGTCTAGTTAAGTAACTGCACTATGGTGCTCAGGAGCAACAGAGCTTTACCCACATAGCCCTGATTGCAAGATGCGGGCACAAGTAGCAATTTGATGTCTTGTATCCAACTGAGGAGCTTATGTTCAATGCCTTCTGTTGCTGGTTTGGGCTCTTTCTTTTTTTGCCTGTTCACCATTTATTAACTGGTGGCACAGAAACATCCAACGTCCATTACTGTAACTGTAGTCCCATTTCTGTATAAAATGATTTCTGAGTCACATATAGACTCCTTTCATTGCCATGACAACGGCAAGGCATGCCTTGCAGTTAGCAGTCTGCTGGAAAAAAAAGTCAGTAAAAGCAAAACAGTTAATTGAGATATTTAATATCTAAACCCAGCTTTCTGTAATGATTGAAAATTATCCTGCATTGTGCAGAAGTAGTTAAGAACAAGTCCTAGGTAAATAGCATAGTCTAATGCTGTAACTAACCCAATGGTCCTGTCCTAGGCACCGCATTACAAAAAAAGATCTTACAAAAATAGTGAGAGTGGAATTGGTCATAGCCCTGGTGTAATGTCTGGATCAGAAGAGGATGAAGAGGTAAATGAGCTTGTTAAAAATAAAGGATAATTACTAACAGTTTCAGAAAAATAAAGACTTGATGTAAAAGTGTGCATTGTTCTTTCATTATCATACCTTTCTCATTGTGTAAGATTAAAAGTACATTTGATGGGATTATATAACAATACATGTAAAACAAATAATGCAGCAATTCATGTAAAATGCTAGAAAATCATTGATGTACAACAGGTCTTGTAGAGCTGAATATTAGAAGAAATCTGCCTTTGTCCAGGTGAGGCTGGGAAGGAGGAAAGCCAGGGAGGTGGGACTTGAATGATCTGCAGTCAACAGGAGGGATTATTTCTGTTTTAGAAAGAGGCGGGAGCACAAAGCTAGTGGAGGTAGTATCTACAGTGTCCTTTCCCTTGAAACCTGCATGACCGTATGGGCTTTCTCCCGGCCTGCCTCTGTGCTTTGAAGGTAAGATGGAGACTGTCTTGGAAATAGAAATTGAGCATGAATATCCTGGAGTCAGGGGTGTTACCTGCTGAAGTCTAGAAATCTGTAGGGTTTGAAGACTTCTGCTTATGCTTGCTGTGAAGGACGAGGAGAGGATGAATCATGTTGCCCACTGAGAAGCTGTGATTCAGGTTTTCCTGGCCTATGTCTAGGGTTTTGCCATAAAACTCTCCTCAATTTTTTAAATTTTTTTTTCCCTGTTAATATATAGCTGCAGATGACTGGAGGGATAATCTTTCTTCTCTTATGTCCTCAGAGTGCCCAGAAGAGTTTCAGGAGCCTCTGCAATTTCCAAAGGATGGAAATGCTGCTTTTTCATTTAATCATAGTTTGACTCACAAATGAGGTGGCCAATTTCTAGTGACAGCCATAGGCCATGTCAGAGCAAATGTAGATCTTGTTCCCTTTATTTATAGTCTTCTTTTTAGGTCTGCTGGCACTGCTGGAGACTAGGATGTTGTTGGCTTCATTTGGGTTCTCAGGAATTTTGACAGTACTCACTTGCTGAGGGCAGGGAGATGGACTAGGCCACTTCATGTTGCATCACCTGCCATCCTGGGTTTTCTTTGAGTCAGGGAGGTCCTGAGTACCAGCTGGCTGTAAGTGCAGACAGTAGCTCAGGCAATGTAGCACCCAGTGACGGGGGGGCTCCAGCTCTGAAAGAGCCCTCCTGAGACTCCCAGAGAAACTGAGGAAGTCACTTGACTTCTAGATGCTGTTTGAGACTTACCAAAGGTTGTGGTTAATATCAAACATTAACAGTTGCTATCTACTAGACAAGCTTCATCGAAGAATTCAAAAAGATAAATTGCAATGGTTCTTTGGAACATAGGCAGCATTCTGTGGGCTGAAAACCTTATGAAGGTTGGGTACGGCAAACTGAGGTTTCCTGGGGTTTTTTGTGTCTCTCTTAGTTCTTCCCACCTCTTTAGTTGGCAGCATGCAGCTCCACAACAGTACTGACTAGAAATTGTGGTGAAGATTTTCAGGGCACCTTAGAAGATTAAGTGCTTTGATTACAACAGTCCACATTATAGTTATTATGTATGTTTAAGGAGATACATTTTCTAAAATGACAGGAAGATTTTTAATTTAGAACACTACTATTAATTTGCTTCCTCGATTCTTCTCATTTTCTTGGCACCTCAGGTCTCAGTCTGGAGAGTGGCTGCATAGTGTCTCCAGTGTAACTTAGATCATCAAGCCTCTGTGGAAAGACAGATGCATCTGCATAGAGCCAAACTGCAAGGTGAAAGTCCTCTAGACTCTCAGTGTTGCAAGGCGACTGATGGGCTGTGTCAAGAGTTGACAAACAAAACAAGAAAACCTTGCAGCATTATGAACTTAAGTGGCCATAACTTAAAAACAGTAAACGTTTGCAAACCTAAGAAATTATTTGAGAATGTACAATGCTTGGTTTCTGGTAGAGCCTACAAGCCGTAAAAACCTGCAGCTGATGATAAGGTTTGTCTTCATACTGCAGTTAACACAAGTATGTGGGTGTGGGACATGTTGAAGAGTACAGCTTAGTGTGTCTGTTCATTCTGCCTTCTGTTCTGTGGAATGGCAGATCTGTTGGACTTCTCTGAAGTGAATGTCTTTTGACTGATCTGTTGCATTTTTGAAGTTTATTTCTTACACAGCATTCTTCAGCTGCATTTCAAGAATACTTACAGAATGCTTTAAAATGTTTTCATAATTTACCCCATTTTTGGTGATATTTGCTTGCACAAGTGGTCTCAACAAAGAAGCAGCTGATTCACAGCAGAGTTTGACTATAGCTTTAGACAAAAGATTAGCCAGGGCAGTTAGGGGTACAAAAAAAAAAAAAAAGACTTTTTGAACAAAAATGGGTTGTCTTGACCATTGTTCTGTGGGTTGATATTACATGGGCAAGTTGCTAAGAGAGTTTTTTTTTGGTCTGTGTTTTTTGGCTATGTTGGGTTAAAGACTGTTTTCAAAGCAAGGCATTTGGGTTTTATTCTGCTGCATATTTGAAAAGTCATGGCGGTCTGGTAAAATTCCCACTGACTGGAAAAGGGGAAACATAACCCCCATTTTCAAAAAGGGAAAAAAAAGGAAGTCTTGGTAAACTACAGGCTAGTCAGTCTCACCTCTGTACCTGGCAAGATCATGGAGCAGATCCTCCTGAAGATTCTGCTAAGGCACATGGAAAATGAGGAGGTGATTGGTAGCAACCAACATTGCCAACATGGCAAATCCTGCCTGACAAATTTGGTGGCCTTTTATGATGGAGTTAGAGCACTGGTGGATAAGGGAAGAGCAACTGACATCATCTACCTGGATTTGTGCATAGTGTTCAGTACTGTTTCACATGGTATCCTGGTTTCTAATTTGAAAAGATACGGTTTTGATGGATGGCCATTCAGTGGATAAAGAATTGCCTGGATGGTCAGACTCAAAGAGTTGTGGTGAACAGCTCGATGTCCAAGTGGAGACCAGTGACGAGTGGTGTTCTGCAGGGATTGGTACTGGGACGAGTACTATTTAACATCTTTGTCAGTGACATGGACAGTGGAATTGAGTGCTCCCTCAGCAATTTTGCAGACAACACCAAGCTATGTGGTATGGTCAACATGCTGGAGGAAAGGGATGCCATCCAGAGAGAACTTGACAGGCTTGAGAGGTAGGCCCATGCCAACCTCGTGAAGTTCAACAAGGCCAAGTGCAAGGTCTTGCACCTTGGTCAGGGCAATCCCAAGCACAAATACAGACTGGGCAATGAGTGGATTGAGAGCAGCCCTGAGAAGAAAGATGGGGGTGTGATGGTTTATGAAAAGCTCAACATGAGCCAGCAATGTGCAAGTGCAGCCTGGAAAGCCAACCATATCTTGGGCTGCATCAAAAGAAGCATGACCAGCCGGTCGAGGGAGGTGATTCTCCCCCTCTACTCCGCTCTCTTGAGACCCTACCTGGAGTACTGCATCCAGCTCTGGAGCCCCCAGCACATGAGGTATGTAGATTCGTTGGAGTGGGTCCAGAGGAGGGCCATGAAGATTATCAGTGGGCTTGAGCATCTCTCCTACGAGGACAGGCTGAGAGAGCTGGGGTTGTTCAGCCTGGAGAAGACTCTGGAGAGACCTCATGGCAGCTTTCCAGTATCTGAAGGGGGCCTACAAGAAAGCTGAAGAGGGACCTTTTACAAGGGCTTGTATCGATAGGACAAGGGGGAACGGCTTTAAACTGGAGAATGGGAGATTTACACTAGATGTAAGGAAGAAATTTTTCACTCAGAGAGTGGTGAATCACTGGAACAGGTTGCCCAGGGAGGCTGTAGATGCCCCAACACTGGATGTGTTCAAGACTAGGTTGGATGGGGCCTTGAGCAACCTGGTGTAGTGGGAGGTGTCCCTGCCCATGGCAGGGGGGTTGGAACTAGATAATCTTTAAGGTCCCTTCCAACCCAAACAATTCTATGATTCTAAAAATGTATGAATCCATGAGTAGCTTTTTAAGGGGACAGAATAAAGAGCATAGGAAAATGCCCCCAAATACTCTATGGCCTTCAGTAGTCTGTGGGTCAGGGCAATTTCAACCAGAGGAGATGTCTTTGGTAATCTGTGATGGATTTTTTGTTTTTCCCTAGCCCCTTTTTGAATCAGGTAAACTTTTGCTACATGGTGTCCTGCAGCAAGATGTTCTACGTTTTAATTGTGTGTATGAAGAAATAGTTGCTCTGCTTGTTCTGAAATTTGATATCTACTAGTTCCACTTGTTAGCCTCTAGCTCTTCTGTTGGAAGAGACAGTAAACAGTTGTTCCTTGTTCACCTATTTAATGTCACCAGTTTTTGTAAACTTCCATTATAATCGTACCTCAGGCTGATGTATCCAAATGTATGTGTTCACTCCTTGCAGTTTTTCTTCTGCTTCTCTTGTCAGTTTTCCCATTTATTTAATGAAAGTCATTAAGAATGTACACTAATTCAGTCATGACATCCCCACCATTGCATGGACCATAACCAATCGACATGGCTATAACTGAAATTTGTCATTGCTTTGTTTCTTGCTAGTGTGGCCTCACCAGTCTTAGGTGGTATCTCGTTGTTGCCACAATCCTAGCCTGTAATGCAGTTGGGGCAGTAGACTTTTCCTATTTTAGCACCAAGCATTTCAATCCCCAGTGACATTTTTACTCTTTTGTTGTTATCCTCTTCATTTTAAGCCAAAGCTTTCTCTTTCAGTATACTGCTTGTCCATTGATGTGACCTGTTATGCATATCTTCTCTGCACACTTTTTCTATCCCTGCATACAGCATCCATTTCTCTTCCTTTCACTGACTTCCCAATACATCTACTTGATCAGTATCCTGATCTAAATTAGAGTCTTCATTCCCCTAACTTGTGGTTTGTTTGTTTGGTTGGTGTTTTTTTTAATATTGCTTTCATGCAAAAGCAGTTGTCTGGTATTCCTCACCCTTTAGGAACAGAAATCAACAGCCGTTTTGGTAACGTTTTCGTTCTCCGTGCCAGCAGCCTGCTTCCATTTGACAGAGGAAGAGCCATCCCTGCTGCAGGCGCTGCCCCGTGCCTGCGGCACCCCAGTGGTTTGTTTCTCGGTTTCGTCACGGCTCTCTCCGCGGTCCCTCAAGGCCCCGTCGGAAGCCTCTGCATCTCCAAGCTCCTCTAGGCTCAGCGACAGGCGGCCGAGGCGCAGCCCTGCTGCCGTGGCGCTGCAGGCACCGGCCCTGCCCCGCTGACTGGGTGCCGCTGCCTCGCC
>VZZY01011064.1:0-23495 GCA_013400335.1 Eurystomus gularis | reverse complement strand
GGGGGGGGGGAGCTTTTTGTTCCTCTCCAAAGCAGTGTAAACCATACAAAATCCACGTCGTGCTTCGGCTGAGGTCCTCGGAGCCTGTGCTTTTCCCCTTGAAAAGAGAACTCATGAATGCAGTCCTAGCGTGGCCGTGCATTCTTCCCCTAAGTGTTAACTGCATCTCTGGCTGTGTGCCTCCTAGATGGATCTGGCTGGTGTCACAAAATTCTGTCAGAAATTTGTCATGTTGGCTATCATCAACTGTGTGTATGACTGGTGTTCCATGTGTCTCCAGATCTGTCATCTGAATTGCATCGTCTCTCCATGGCTTACTTGCTGGCTCTTACTTGTGGTACTGAAAAATTAATACGTATACGTTTACTTAGAGATGATTTATTTTGTATTCTGAAGTGATGTCCTAGCAGGTAATTTTTAAATTTTATTTTATTTTTAACTGCATACAGTTAATTTCTTTTAGAACTTAGTGTATACAAGCTGTTTTTCATGTTGGTTTTTTTTTTAGGGACAGAACCCTATCGTTATGCTCTCTTTCTCTCACGGTGTGCATAGGAGAGGTTTATATGCAGTTGGTGAAACATCTTCATCTTCCGTTGATTTAGACCTGTTCTTTATGTCACATACCTAAGCTGACTGTTGCTTCATGGTCTGTGTAATTTGCTGTAGCTGGGACCATGTGCTGTATATACATGCATACATATTACATATATATATGTGCATATATACACATGTTCATATTGTGTCATGAGCTTGATTAGATCTGTAGTTTAGCAAAGTGTTCTATGTTGTTACTTTGTAACAGAAACTCAAAGCTGTAAATTTACACATACTGAATATAATGCTCCTTTTTAGAGGCCCCATATAAACCACATCTTCTCTGTTGCATAGGGATGTGGGACTGCAGAGGACTTGGATCTCAGGGTTGAGTCTCACATAATTGTGCGGAGAAATATGGAAAGGTAGATTGTATACCTGGTCAGCCTGCTACTGCTTCCCAGTATTTTAAGAGGAATCTACCAATTTTGTATTAAAAATTTAAAGCTGTACAATGTTAATTTGCTACAGGACGGAAGAAGGGCATTGCCGGTCTCCTGTATCCTTACACTTACAAGGAATTTGTTACGTGGCTTTATACACAGTAGTTGTCTCTCAGAATCAAATATCTTGGGGCTCCTTGTCTCTGACTGTAAACAAACTTGTCTATGCTTGAGGTTTCCCCTCTGCTCTTAGGTTCTTATTTAAATGTAAAAGTGTGCATGTTTGTTTGTTATCTTAAGGATAACCATGGGTTTGTGGTTGTAAGTATGTAAGTCGTAGGTGGGGTGGGGGTGTTGAAATTTTTTTTCTGCAAGCTGTGTACAGGAGGTATTGATATCTAATTGTAAATTAAGTTTAATAGGGCTACAAAGTCTTTGACTTATTTTTGCTAAAGGACTGCTTGGCGTAGTAAGAATATCACACGCTATTTTGTTTAATCCTTGTTTAATCCTTGAAGTGAAAGATATTTCACCAGAGAAAGCTTTTTCCTGTGTTATTTTAGAACTGAATTAAATGGCTATTAGTTGATTAGGAAAGGATTTAAGTGGCCTCCCTAAAAATCTCTGTTATTTTTTGGTCTTTACCAATTTCAGATAACTATACTTTTTTTTCTTCAAGAGAACAGTGCAAAGGTGCTCTTCGTGTTTTAAAGTATCAGTGATGACTGCAGTGGGACCATTTTATGGGTGGGAAAAACTGCGTGTGAAATTGGTCTTTGGTAGTAAAGTTGGAAATATATACACTTAAATAGTTTTGTTTAAGACTCACTTCTAATATTCTAATATTTCTTGCTGTTTTTAATGGAATTATTCTTGTAATTATCATGCGATAGGGAAGCACTTTAACCTCCATCTTAGCATAAGTAATGGAGACAAAAATTGTATGTATTTCAGGGAGACTTGATGGAACAGGCACTTGAGTTCTTGTCATAGGTTGTTATGAAGTCATGTTCCTTTGAATACAACAGTCTTCATTTAGATAGTGTACAGATTATCTTCCTCTTGTTATGTAACTTGAAAGATTTTTATCTTGCACTACTAGTATGTTTTAGTTAAATGTAGAATGCGTTTGTCTGTGGCTGATCTGACTTCCTAGTGTCAAAGGCATCTTAGTGAATGGTGAGTACTATGGTGGTTATGTTTGTTTCTTATGATTGGTTCTCAGAAATACTCAAACGCCCTAAATTGCTGGCAGGTTTTCTTTTTTTCTCTCTCCCTGTAGTGATTGACAGTCATATGGAACATTATGTCTGAAGTTTCCTCTCTGTTCTTATTTAAATGTAAAAGTGTGCATGTTTTGTTCATAATCTTAATATTAAGGATAACCATGGTTTTGTGACTAGAAGTATTTAAGTTGAAAGTGGAGTAGGGATGTTGAAAACATCTAAGGTAGCCCTCAGAAAACAAAGCTCTACTTTCCTAGGGCTGCTGGAACCCAGTGTCTATGGAATCTACCCGGCAATGGCAAGTTTCACTGTGGACTGGGAACTGGCCAGGTATATTTTCTGGCCTTGACTGCCTGTCATGATTGACCTGATGTCATCAAGCTAGTTGGGAGTATGTTCAGGTGTCTCAGGCAATCATGTTCTCTGCTGGAAGCTGAAATTAATTTACTGTTTAAAGAAAAGCCAACAGTTTGAGTCCACCTTACTAGGAATAATTTTTTTTTTTTTTTTTCTGTCAACACTGCATAATGAAGAAATTTCATCCTCAAACATTTCCTTACAAATGTATAAATTTATACTACAAAAAGTTTATTTTTCAGTTCATTATACTGGGGGTACTCTGAGTCAAGAAATGGAAATATTAACACAAAGTGTGTACTTTGCTTATTTTGCATTAAGTTGCAGGCTAGCTCTTGAGTACACTTTTTCTCTCTGACATAAGCAATTTCATATTAAAGCAAAAATGAACTCAATCGTGTTTTAAAGTAAAATTACCTACACTGTATTCCAGAGAGAGAAGTGTTTCAGAAACTTCCTAAGAGGACCATAATATAGTTAGGTTGTAAGTCACCTCTGGAGGTCATACAGTCAGAATGATTTGCATTAGAAGGGACCTTTCAAAGTCATCTAGTTCAAACCCCCTGCCATGGGCAGAAACATCTCTCACTAGACCAGGTGGCTCAAAGCCTTGTCCAGTCCAGTCTTGAACACTTCCAATGATGGGGCATCCACAGCTTCTCTGGGCAGCCTGTCCCAGTGTCTCACCACCCTCATTATAAATTCCTTCTTAATATCCAATCTGAACCTACTCCTCAGTTTAACACCTTTGCCCTTGTCCTGTCACTACAGGCCCTGATAATAAGTCTTGCTTCATCTTTCTTATATGCTCTCTTTATTTATATATATAAGGGCTGCAGTCCACCTCTCTTGCTTACATCAGAGCTAACTTGAAAGTTAAATGAGATCACACATCTGGTTGAATTTTGAGTATCTACATATATGGATTTTGCAGTCTCCTATCCATTGCTAAACTTCTTATTTTAAAATGGTGATTACTAGTAAATACTTCTTAATATTTTTTTTTCTAGTTTTTACAAGAAAGGGTCTGTTCCTGTGTCTTACAGCAGCTGGAAATATTGTGACTACATGGTTACTAGAAGTACAAGTGATTGCATCTTTGAGGGAGGGTGGTAGTGGTAAAATGTCATCAGGGTTTTCAGCCCTTTCCCAATGCAAGATCAAGCACCTTTCTTTCCGCAAATTGTTGGAATGTTTTAGATGCATGGGGATGTCTGCTTCTCAGCTCCTCTTAGTAGCTGCTTTTGATGATTACGTATGTGGACTCTCTTCTATATTCTCAGCTTTTGTCTCAATATATTTTTATGCATCTGAGTGGATTAAATGGATTTTTTAATGTTTCTGGGCTGAATAGTATTAATAAATGTTTATTTTTCTTCTGCTTGGGTGGGTTTTGTACAGCACCCAAGGGTATAAGGGTTTACATTCACAAAGCATAATTATGTTTTCGTATCATTTTCTTTATAAACATAGGGGTAAAAGAGAAAATAGATTTAATTTCTTATCAACTTAAAAATAATTTTGTCCTTCTTTTGTCTGTCTCCCAAAAGGTTTTTTTGGAGTGACCGACTATGACCAGCTGAAAGCATAGGGTTATATTGGTTTCAGTAGTATGCCTGATAATGAATAAATAATCCTAAAGGAACCAAAAATCATGTAGGAAGACTGAATGTGGAAGAATATCAGTAGGACCTCAGCATGGCTTACCTGACAAATACTATAAAGCCAGATGGAATTTAATGTTCAGAAAGAAAGGTTGACAGTAGGCTGCAGAATTAATCTGAATTTTGATATCAGTAATTTGGTTTCCATATGCTGAGCAGAAGGCTGATACAAGGAGGAAAGACTGTGGATGTTGTGACCAATGGAGACAGATGTTCACATAAATCAATTAATGTTAATACAATCCATTGTAATGTTTTTCTTATGAGTGAAGAACAATCTGCTCTAGTTGCAGTTCTGGCTTGCTCTTTCTGGTTTAGTTCCTTTTGCTCCATGTCTTGCTGTTCCAGATTTATAAGAGACCATGGCTTTTTTTTTTTTCCTGCATTGTTTTACTGTCCATCTCCTATTATACAGCGCTTCTCCCTTTTATCCTTTTTTTTTTTCACTGCTTCTAATGTCTCTTTGTGTCTCTTTAGTTTCAATTCTTTGTTAATTTGTAGTAATTTCTCTGCAGTGTCAGTATTTTCTAATTTATTGTTTTGTCTATTTCTTTCCCATGACTGTTTTGTATAGATTTCCATTCACCTCACATCTGTCGTGACACTGCAGATAGACTAAATGTATTGGACCAAAAAAGCATTTGAGGAATATTACCTTGCATGGTGATCTACAGTACTTTTTGGCATGAGTAAAATATTGAACAAATAACTCTTTTATTCAATGTTACGTCCTGTTACCATTGGTTTTAGCTGTCATAGTTTGTCCCAGCCATGATTAATATGTATGGAACATCTTGTGGGTTTTGCATTGCTTGTAGGGATTGTTGGCCTATGACAAGGCAGGATTTTAATTAACTTTGTATTCCTGGTTTCTAAAATAAGCTTTCAAGAAAAAGGCTGTGCATGTTGTTTGGAGCCCAGATAGCTGCTGCTAAATCATATATATACAACCCTTTATTTATGGAAAAAAGGAAAGCAAACAGTTTGCTTTTATTTTACTTGTACTTTCAGATTGTAACACTTCAGCAGGGGTTGCAAAAATTGCTGCATTCTAACAGTTGGTAGCATGTGAAGCATGATTCTTAGTGGGACTTGTGCCTTCTTTATAAGAAGTATGAAAGACTGAAATGGTTAAAAGGTCAGGTAATATGTTGTTTTATGGAATGTTAGGAACTATTAGAACTGGAACTCATCAAAACCCAAAAGCAGTCCTGTTGTGCAGATTCGAAGTACATCTGTATCTTGAATTCCACATTCGGTTCTGCAGTCATACAGATAAACCTACAAGTATATATACTGATGCTACAGGTAGGTCATTGTGTCAATATAGATTATCATATAGCAATAAAGGAACGAGGAAAAAGGCAAAGGAATACGGCATGGATGATTAGACGTGTGCAGTACTTGGTGGAGAGAGAGAGTCTTTGGTTTCAGTTGATACTGCGGAGGAGGAATAAAACAACTGCATTTTTCTGTATCATACTTGTGTTAGGAATTGGACAGCATAATGAGATAATAATTTAGTAGACTTAGATACAGAATAAAGACTTTGGTTTACTGGTAAGAATGTTATATTTATTTGAATTAACAAAATAATTTATAAGAGTTCTAAGTGCTTATGCTGCAAAACTAAAATGTTGCAACTTCGAAGAGATTCCACTTGTGTAATGGAATTGTAGTATTATCATCACAGTAAGGCAGACCTGGTTTTGGCTAGGGTAGAGTTAATTTTCTTCCTAATAGCTATGTTTTGGGTTTAGGATGAGAATAAGGTTAGTAACACTGATGTTTGAGTTGTTGCTGAGCAGTGCTTACAATAAGTCAAGGACTTTTCAGCTTTATATACTGTCCTGCTAAGGAGGAGGCTGAGGGGCACAAGGAGCTGAGAGGGGACATAGCCAGGACAGCTGACCCAAACTGACCAAAGGAATATTCCAGACCATGTGACATCATGCTGAACAATAAAACTGGGGGGGGGTTGCCAGGGATGGCAGCCTGCTGCTCGGGAAGTGGTGGGGCATCAGTCAGAGGATGGTGAGCAATTGCATTGTGCGTCACTTGTTTTGAATGTTCTTTTATCGTTATTTTCCCTTCCTTTTCCATCCTGTTAAACTGTCCTTACCTTAACCCATGAGTTTTACTTTTTTTTTCAGTTCTCTCCCCAGTCCCACTGAGGAGAGTGAGCGAATGGCTGTGTAGTGTTTAGCTGCCTTCTGGGTTAAAACACAACAATATTGCATCAGGTTTTCAGTCATATTTCAAATAAATTAGCTGTTCCAGATCCATGATCAGCTGTGTGTACAGAACTTCTTAACTTTCTTAAGAACTTATCTAAAATAACATCATAGAAAAAAGAAGTTTTTGAACAGTCAGTCTCACTTGCAGTCAATGAATTGAATTCTTAATGAGCTAGTAAAATTACTTGATTATTCTGATTGTGAAATCTTCCCTGAGTTTTGTGTAAGCCACAAAATGTTTGATTTTTCTGGCCTGCCTGCAGAAATTATTTCTCACTGTTGCAAACAAAGATTTAGCTACTCCTAGCAATATTTAGAGCTACAGTGTGCCCTGGCTGCAATCTGTTTAAATACTAGAATTTCTAGTCCTTTTCAGAAACCACCCAGGTGACATCATGCTTAAAGTACCCCTAACAGTTTACTGCATGACCACTCATGTTGAAAACAGTAAATGAAAGTGCTGTGAACTTGAGAAAGATCATTGTCAGTAAACACACAATGAAGAACTCTGTCCTTTAGAAATACGCAGATCTACTTATTTATTTTACTTATGTCTTAGTTTTTCTTCTCTTGCACTCTGTTTACAAAATGTCTTTACCATTGGGGAAAGGCAGTAAAACATTACAGGGAAGCAGTAAGTAGAATTCAGGTGTGCAAGTTTCACAACCAGTTTTTTGCCTGCTCTTTAGTTTTGGTGTTTTCTGCCTTTGATTTGACTGTAGAGACTGAGCTTCTTGTGTTACAGGCTTTTGTAATTGGGTTCCCATAAAATAAACTTAAATGTAGTCAGCATCTTACAAAGGTTACTGAAACTGCTAATTGCAGACATTTAAGAAAATATATTTTCTTCATGCTGACAGAAGATACTAGTTTTATGCATGTTGATTCTCAGACTGAGGTTCACCAAGTGGTGCTAACTTCATGTTTCCAGAATTGCGAACCTTCTGGATCATACTTAAATATTCTTGAAATGACCTTTCTGATATATATTTTTTTTCAGCTTTCCATAAACAAATAGTGCAGGATAGTGTAACTTAACCCTTTATAAGTACTACAGTAATTTTCTAGCTTTTTCCACATATCTTCTAGCTTTTGGGGTACCCACTTTTAATTGCTTTATACTCAATATATTATTTATACAGAAGGTGAATAATCCTACATTTTATTCAGTTGACACTGTAGGGAGAAATAAAATTAGCTGAAGTAGAATTTGGATAGAATGTTAAATTTCATTCTTCAAATATTCTAAGAGGTGCTTAAATATTTTTCAAGTTATGAGTGATAATATCTATGTTTTTTCTCTCCAGAAACACTGTACTAACTTACTGTTGAGTCATAATATTGCTTACTACAACACCATTCTCTCATTTCTCTGGCTGTCATGTCATGCTTTTTCTGAGCAGAAGAACTTGACAGTGTTTCCCAAATCTTCAAATGCGTACAAATGTGTTTTGTATACATTTATAATTGTAGGAGTTTGTGATGCGGACCTGATAGTTGAACCTTCCTCAGTTGTGTATGTCTTGGTGAGGTACTTGTGTTAAAGAGATGGACCTTGCACAAGACACTGTTTCCAGGTTTTTTTATTGTCATAATGTTTGCAAAATATCTTTAAAATTTGGTTTTTATTTTTAAAGAATTAAAAAAAAAAAAAAGCACATAGAAGATTTGTGCTCTGCCTTTTGTTGGAGTGCCAGACTGTAACAATGCCATCAGGTATGCTTACCAGTTAAGAGAGAAGTAGCAGAGGTAAAAAGTTTGATTTTTCTAAGTTTGAACATCTCCATGGACTGTGACAAGTGATGCCTAAAGACTAGGTTAAAATACATTCCACTTGTTTACTGTGTCCATTTGACAACATTTTATTTAAGATCAGTTTTGTTTTTTATCCCTGTATTACAATGTTTACTTGTGTGGACCTTGTACAGGGAGGAGAGCACAAAGTTGTAGAATAACAATTAAACAGGAAGATTCAGGTATATACAAGCAATGAGAAATCACTGTACTTGAAGGTTTAGCTACATTTCTGAGTTGACTGTTCAGTTTTTCCTTTTAGCAGTCTGGGCAGCAGTTATACCTTCTTTCTTATATGTGGGCTTTTATTATGGAAATTCTTGATGGAATACCTATGATTACCTACATTTGACAATGAGGTAAAACCACTGTGTTGGAGATGGTGATGCTAAACGAAAAAAAAAAAAAAAGAAGCCCTAAAATCAGCTCCTCCCTTCCACACATTTAGGTGGTTTCTGTCTGTTGATAAGCTGAATGTGTGTGCTAAGGACTGGCCCCCCCCCCCATGTTTTGTGGCGAAACTGTGCTGTTACACTCTACTTCTTAACATAGTAAGATAGTAGTCCCGTCTTCCAGTTTTTTAGGATCTTTGTACAACCTTTTTCCAAACAAAACAAAACCCACTCTGCTTTCTCTTGCCTTGACCCTCACTCTGAAATATTTTTTTTGCAGGAATTTAGAGTTACCTCTTTGAAGTTGCCTAAACCTGTTCCTTATCTTCCTGTTCCTTCCTCCAAAAGAAGCTACAATGTGTGCTGTAATGACTTTATATAACTTCTGTCCCACCTCCACCTCTCTTGAATTTATCAGTGCAATCTTTCTCTTTTTTTTTTTAAGTTTTACTCTCTAGAAGGGAGCTTCCTGTTTACTTATATTAGGATAAGTTTGTCAGCTGCATGGAGGCAATCCTTGGGTGACAAATTTAAGTATCTCCCATAATTTCCAGGCTGACATGGAAAGGGAAGAAATGGAAATGGAATATGGAAATTCCTTTTGGGAAGTTGTGTATATATTCTGTCCAGTGCCCGTCTTTCCTGCTTTCCTGTTGTGGTTTAGCCCCAGCTGGAAACTAAGCACCACACAGCTGCTTATTTACTCCCTGCCAGTGGGATGGGGGGGAGAATCGGAAGCGTAAAAGTGAGAAAACTCATGGGTTTTGTTAAAGACAGTTTAATAAGTAAAGCAAAAGCCACGCATGCAATCAAAGCAAAACAAAGAATTCCTTCACTGCTTCACATCAGCAGGCAGGTGTTCAGCCATCTTCAGGAAAGCAGGGCTCCATCACATGTAATGGTTACTTGGAAAGATGAACGCCCTAACTCTGAACGTGTTTCCACCCCTGCCACCACCTTCTTTCCCCAGCTTTCTATGAAGAGCATGATGTCTTATAGTGTGGAATATCCTTTTGATCAGCTCTCCTGGCCGTGTCCCCTGCCAGCTTCTTGTGCACTCCCAGCCTACTCACTGGTGGGATGGTGTGAGGAGCAGGAAAGGCCTTGAATATCAACATTGCACAAATCTAAAGTACAGCCCCATACTAGCTATGATGAAGAAAATTAACTCTATTCCAGCCAAAACAAGCGCATAAGCTCAGAAAAAGGACCTTTATAACCTTACAGGCTTTGACCTTCAACCCCATGCTGAAGTCCTTTTAAAATGATTCACCTCCCCCTTGTAATATGGGAATATTTGCTGCACTTTCCAGATTCTTAAGTGCTTTGACTATGTTAGTTGATGGATAATAGCATGGGGTAATTTGCATATTTGGTGTTAGTTAGTTTGTTTACATAATGGAGAAAACCATGAACAGACCAGAAGACAGAATCACAGAATATTAGGAATTGGGAGGGACCTCGGCAGATCATCTAGTCCAGTCCCCCCAAAGGAGCAGGATCACCTAGATCAGGTCACACAGGAACTCATCCAGGTGGGTTTTAAACATCTCCAGAGAAGGAGGCTCAAAAGAAAGACATAGCTGTTTTGTACTTTTCTACTTGAAAAGGGAGTCAGAAATGTACAGGGGTAATCATTCATTATGCAATGAGATGTAGCTTTGGAAATTGTAGGTTTGTCTTTGGGTGCATTTTAAGTGATGATCCAATAAAAGGAAAAAGAATCTTTTTCTATGCTGTGACTAAGTTCCAAGTTTCTTATAACATTTAAAGACACCTCTCTTAAGTATATTTTCTTTTGTTATTTAAATGTTCTTCTATCCTCTTAGCTCAGGACACACCCCCCCTTGGGTTCCTCTTGTTTTCACAGGCTGCATTTTAAAGTTCTGTTCTTCTCATTCTCTTTCACAAGTTGTAGGAGAAAAAAAACAACAGTTCACATCCAAACTGAAGTGAGGGATAACCAAAAGCTTTTTTTCGATGGCTTGCAAATATTCCAGTTGAGTATTTGATTAATTTGAATTTCTACAGTTCAGTGTAGAGTCTGCAGTACTGTCTGACTCGCAGAGCTATTAAGAATCATTTTCCCCCAGCTTTAACAGTAGTTTCTAAGAGGGTGGTGGGCAAATGTCTTTCCCTTTTTGTTTGGCAGCATTTCTTTCTTTTTGGAACTGCCAGTTGTGTCAATAGGTTTCTGAATCTTTGTCCTAGTATGTGTTAGTGAAAACCACTTTCTTGGCAGGTGTTAAGCTGGATAAGAAATAGTCAAATTCTTTTGGCCAATTAATGTTTGTAAAGAAAGCAGTTGACCTTGCCTTGGGTTTTACTGAAGGTAGTCTCATGCTTGTATCTTTGCTTTACTTTCTTGCATGCTTCTTATTTACTCCCAGTATAACAAAGTTTCGTCAGCTACACTTGATTACTATTTCTACTTACTTAAATTGGTTCCTGGTTTTTTTTTTCCTCATGTAGTCACCTGGCAGAGGTTTTCCAGAATGATTTCTGACTTTGTAATAAAGGACTTGGAACTCTGAGTTAGCAAACAAGCTCTGAAGGCAGCCTTAGCAGCCTTAGTTACCTTCAGATTTATTCTACTGCAGTTCAACTTGCTATCACTGCTATTTTGAAAAAAATTTTACATCCGGGATACATGAAGCTGTTTTTTTAGGGTTTGATATTTTCATTTTGTCCTAACTGTTCCTAGAGTAAACTTTTGAAATAAGTTTTAAATTTGGTAAGAATCTATTGTAATCCTTTCTCAGCTCTGAGAAGAGTTAACTTACTGATCAGCAACAGTAAAATATATGTGGGCATTTACTCCCACAAAATGGTTCTAACAGGAACTGTGGTTCTAAAAGATATGATACATGAGTTGTGTTACAAATTGTCACTATTTACTTTTTTTTTTTCTCTTTTTCCCTAAGGAGCAGGCGGATAAAACAAGGAATAAGGGAATAAGACCTGGGCTTTTTTGGTTCATGTTTTGTCAGTGTGAATAGATTTTTCTCCACCTGGTGCTGGACAGTTAGATTTTTGTATAAAATAAAATATCAAAACTTTCTCTTGTAATTCCAATTTTAAAACTTTGCATAATTTTCAGATGTGTATCAATAGGTAATGTTCAAGGCATAATCTTGGTTAAATCTTAGCTTTTTTGAACCAATGAGAGCCGTTCACGTGGAAGATTTGGAGGCTTACTACATGTAAAATGTTGGCTAGTGGTTTGTCAGTAGGATAAGTTATTTTCAGATTGCTGAAAGAGTATTTTCTCTAATTAAAGTCACAAAACATGAACATAGAAACAGAATACAAAATGTGATAGGGCTGTTTTTAAGAAGGAAGAGTTGTTGCAGTTTCCAAAAGATCTTTCGGATGATGTGTTGTTGTTGTTTTGTTAAAATAGAAATCCCAGAATGTTCTGGAACTTTGAATTTTGAACTTTGAATTCAAAGTGTTTTAAGTGCTCCATTGTTAAAATACTTTTATAAAGCTATTGTTATACATCTAGACTGTTAAGGTTCATGCTGCTGATGATAAAGGAAAAGTATTTCCTTTCTCCACTTCTTGTCACATGTTTCTGCCTTCTCCCTTTGTGCTTGGCCGCATAATCAGCTTGTTTAGAAAGCTGGTGGGACTACACACTGGCCTACACTGCAGAATCAGTACCATCCACATTGTCAGCTTACGTGCTAGTGGTTAAATGTAGTAAAACATCAGCGAGTTAGCTCACATAGTCTTTCAAAGTCAAATGTATTTTCTTTTTACTTAAATAGAAATGAGATTACGTCCTTGCCCATGCACTGAAGCAGTTATAAACCTTGTATTTTGAGCCCCAGGCAGTGAGCTATAGGAAATAAACCCTACTTATAAACTGTGCTAGCCATCATTTCCTAGCTTCTGGTTAACTTCAGTGGCATGAAGTCACTATGCTTGTACTCCACACAGAGACCAAGATAATCTACATTTGTATTCAGAGAGCATTTTCAGGATTATATCAAATTAGCTTGTTGCCATCAGTGTGTCCTGTTAAAACTGCTACCTGTCACATCAAACTGAATGTTACTTTCAGGATGGACCAACATACTTCTTTCTCTGAAAGTTGCAGTAGGAGAGTAGGTCACTACTAAGAACTGTTTCAAGCTTCAGTCCCTAGAGATGTGTACATGGGAAAGAGGAGAAAAAAAAATAAATCTCAGTTTTCACGAAAAGGAGCAGTATTTGCGTCTTTGAGATACCTGAGCAAGCTTTGAAATCTCTGAATGAAGAATAGCTCACATAAGTGTAACATAAAGCAACTGGATGGGTCTTTGTTCAGGGAGCTTCTTAATGTAGCTAGATCCCCATCTGCTTCCTCTTGAGGAGGCACTAACTTTGTCACCAAAGACCAGAGTTTGGAAGTTTGCATTAACTGGCCTAACAGCCACAATTCAGAGAAGTGGTAGTTAGCAAATCCTTCCTGATAAATGAGAAAAAAGTTGCGTTTTCTTGATGAGCAAGGATGCTGAGCTGTCGGTATGTTTTGTAGTGTGAGTAGACAGAAGATGTGTCTAGTATGACATGCAAAGAATGCTCGCTGCCTTTGAATGGTATTTTAACAGTCATGGCTCCAGTGTTTCTGTGATAGACCTGTAAGGATTTCATCGGCTGTAATACAACTGAGGTTACTTGGGCAGGGCTCACTGAGGCTCAGATAAGGCTTTTGATGAAGCTGCTAACCTATTTTGGAGAAAATTTGGCTGGAGTAAAAGCAAGTGCTTAACAACGCACAATGTGCTTTTTTGGCAGAGAGCTGTAGTAGAGTTCTCTGATTTTGTTTAGTTTGTTATTAAGTGTGAAGTGTTAAGACAGAGAACAAGAGTTGCATTGTATTGTATACGTTGCATTACAAGCATTACAGCTGTGGTAAGCGCATCCTCTCACTAGTTGGCAGCAGCCTACCAAGGAACACAAACTTCTCCTTCAGAATATTTTATTACTTTTTGGTGAAATTACAATACGTTAGAACTTGAACGGTCAAAAACAATAAACTGATTACTAAGAACCTCTGCAACCCATGCTTAATGATTATAAAATGAGTGTTTTGTGCAGTAGGAGTTAAAGCATTTTTAGGTTACTTTAAACACTTCTTTAAACAGAGCAGTTTGAAATAACTTTTGCTTTGAAAAAGCCTCCTTGCATATTAAGCTGTAAGTTAGCTTGACAAAATTTACAGTTGACATCAAGAATTTAAATGCTACCAGCATTAAAATTCATTACTCAATTGTCTCTTTGGGAGCAGAGTGTTCTTTTTATTTATTAATTTTAAAAAAATGTCTCAGACATAGAAGAGCCCTGAACTCAACTAGTTGTGATCAGTCTGTGTTCTTGTATGTGAGAAATTTTTCAAAGTCAATGTTTGTTTTTGGAATTGGGTTGTTTTTTTTGTCATGTTGTCAATGCTTTTACTTTTGCATTACTTGAATGTTGTGTAACTGATAACTAAGAAACGTTGATATCAATGACTTCATTGTTATTTTGTGTGTTTGTTTTTGCTGTTGAGTTCAAAAGCTGTTTACTCAAAATAGTGTTTATGAGGGTAAAAATATTAAGCAAGCAAAACAAAAATTTTAAAAAGATGTTGGAGTACCGAAATTGAAGTCAGTTAAAAAAGTATTGTAAATTATTGTAAATACAGTTGCAAAGCACTGAAATACTAAAATGCTCCTACGTTGCAAGTGAACAATAAAAATAGCAGGACGTTAAGCACAGTCTCTGAAACCTATGGGACACATAGAAATATGAAGTGCTCAATGCACATTGCACTTAACACTCTTCTGTAGATTTTGTGCCAGGATTATGATCCAGAACTATGAATAGGATCTGGCAATGAAGCCGTCACTTCATTTCTGAGTAGCTGGATATCCCAAAAGATAGTTATTCCAGAACCATATTGCATTCCTTTTTTTTCAGTTTTAAGTGTTGACAGAACATCCTGAAATTGTAAAATGAAAATTTAAAATGAGAAGAAATCAACGGGAAAGTTTTATGACATGCTGCAGCAAGATATGTGAACTAGCCTGGATCCTGTAAAAACAGTATAACTGTATCAGCATTAATCTTACTGCTTCTTACCATATATGGTTCTTCCAATGTAACATATAGCGACAGAGATGCCTCTGCAATTTATGTTGTCATTGTTTTACCACCTTACTAATCAAAATATTACATTGTTGGTTCCTTGGTTTCAAGATAGAGAAGATCTCTCTAAACTTAAGTAAGAGCTAGCTTGATTTTTTTTTTCCCGTTTTAGCGCCAGATTTTGTCTTCATACAGCTCTTCTGTAAATTTATACTACCTTAATTTTTCAAAGTAGTTTATTACAGCATGACTTGTCTAAATACCACCATATGCTTTTGAATATACAAGATCCCCATGGGGATTTTTTTCCTTTTAAATTTTTTTTTTTTTAATGGTTAAGAGCTTTGTGGTGATGGAGCATTGGGGAACTACAAGGCCGTATGCACATTTGCCGTTCTGTCCATGCCATACACCTGTTGAATGTCATCCTGAAAGAAGGACTATGTTGAGGGAATAATCTGCTTTTCCAACATTTTATTCTCCCTTCTGAAAGTGATCAAAAAGGAATTGTTACCTGCTCTGGTTCAGCTAGGAGAGGGTTAATTTTCACCAGAAGTTGGGAGGGAGCTGTAGCTGGGATAGACAACCTAACCAGCCAGTAGGTTATTCGATACCATATGACATCATGCCTGTGATGCAAGAGCTCACAGGCTAAGCGGGGGTTTTCAGTTTCAGTTCTCTGGTCTGTAAGGTTTGCATATTGTTTCATCACTATTACTGTTATTACTGTTCTTCTTACTGTTCCCTTTGCATTGTTGTATTAAATTCTTCTTATCTCAACCAGCAGGGGTTTTGCATTTTCCTCCTCCCTCTTCACCTTCCTGTCTGAGGGTGGCGGGGCAGTGGGTGAGCGGCCAGGTGGTGCTCAGGTCCTGGAAGGGTCTAAATCATGACATTACCATGTCCAGTTTGAAAGCTGATGCACTCAGATTAAATTTCAAAAGGGTCTGATATTGTGTCATTTAAGTGTAACTTTTTTACTTGTTGATTTAGATTTTGAATGTTAAAACTGAACAAAAAATGCAATCCTGTCTGATTAATTGTAAACCATGAAACTACTTTTCACTTAAGCCAAGGTATAAGTGGTTTAATATCAAAGCAGTCAAGTTTCATACATGGAACCTGTAACTGAGGTTTTAGACCACCTGTGTAGGGCTCAGACTCTACTGCATCTCTCCAGGGAATAACAAGGGGAAAAAGGGAACTTTCCATTCAGCTAAATAAGTTGACTTGAGTTCAGGCAGTGCAAAAGTTGGAAAAGAGATGAGTACCAGGGGCTTGTGCTAGCCAAAAAAATCTTTGTGGTATGTGATGAGAGACACCATTTTAACCATAGAATTCCCAGGAAATTTGTAGCGATTTCATCATAACGTTTCATTGAGTTTGAATTCATGTAAAAGTGTTGTGATTCATAAAGTCTTGTTTTTTCCTAAAACTGTCAGGAAAAAAATGATCTCTCAAATTTATTGATGTCTTTGATTTGAATGAATATTGTAAGCTGTCAGGTGGGTTTGGCAACCACTTTGAACTTTCCTGGTAAACCAATGTCATTGCGTTATTCAGTTTTCTCTTCACTTCCATATTATTAGTCATCTCTTCCTTAAAAATCTGTCCTAAAAGCTTTGAATCCTTTTGAAGTCATACGGTACATTAATGTAACGTAATGTGTAATTTGTGATACTGTAAATTTATTAGGAATAGTTGTAATGTGTATTTGGTCTGAAGAGCCTATTCACTGAATGAATAGGACCTACATAATGTGCCACTCTACCAGTCAAGCTGTCTGTCCTGGTTCCTGTTTAACATTCTGACATGAATTTCAAGGAGATCTCCAGCTTTTCTTAGAAAGGGGAAAAAGTGGCTTGTGACAAAAGGACTTAAAAATGGGTTTGAAAGGTTGAGCCCTTAGTTATGGCCTGAATTAGTAGTCTTGTTCATTGTAAAATAAAGGTTTACACTGGTATTCCATTCACTTGTACACAGTTGTGTATGTTCTTGTGCGTTTTGTGAACTTTGTCTGAAGTATTGCTGTCTGTGAAGAGAATATTATTTTTTTCTGGAGAATATTAAAAGTCTATTTTCATTGAAACATAGCAGAATTAAATGGTGATGTAAGAATTTTAGTGTAAGTCTGCATTTTTTTAATACTAATTCAATATGAATTTTTGTGCATATGGATTTAGAAAATGCAGACTTACACTCAAATCCATTCATCATATTAAGGAAGTTGCACATACATGTGTACTTTAAAATGAAGATAAAAATTAGTCTGCAAAATGTCTTTTTTTTATACTACCCCTAAACTACTGAATTCCGGGTTGCTGCACTTACATGGGTTAAATGGTGGTTGATAATTCTCGGTGATGACTCTTTTACTACTTGCTCTTTTAAAGGATTATTGGGATTTGTCCTGCTGTGAGTAGTACTGTAGGTACTATTGCGCACCTGTTTACAGTTGTTTGTTTCTTTCATCTTCAGAACTAATGGCAAAGGAGTAAACCAACATGGCAGCTATGGTCCCACCTGTGAAGTTGAAATGGCTTGAGCATCTAAACAGCTCCTGGATCACAGAAGACAGTGAATCTATTGCAACAAGGGAGGGAGTTTCTATATTGTATGCTAAGTTAGTCAGCAATAAAGAAGTAGTGCCATTGCCCCAGCAGGTTCTGTGCCTCAAAGGACCTCAGTTACCAGATTTTGAGCGGGAATCTCTATCTAGCGATGAGCAGGACCACTACTTGGATGCCCTTCTTAGCAGCCAGCTGGCACTGGCGAAGATGGTATGCTCAGACTCTCCGTTTGCTGGAGCACTTCGAAAACGTCTCCTTGTGTTGCAGCGTGTCTTCTATGCACTTTCCAATAAGTATCATGATAAGGGTAAGGTGAAACAACAGCAGCATTCACCAGAAAGCAGTTCTGGATCAACAGATGTGCATTCCGTCAGTGAACGTCCTAGGTCAAGTACAGATGCACTTATAGAAATGGGGGTTCGGACTGGATTAAGCTTGTTATTTGCACTGCTAAGACAAAGTTGGATGATGCCCACGTCAGGACCTGGCCTCAGTCTCTGCAATGATGTTATCCATACTGCAATAGAAGTTGTGAGCTCTTTACCACCTTTATCTTTAGCAAATGAAAGCAAGATTCCACCAATGGGGTTGGACTGTTTATCACAAGTAACAACATTTCTTAAAGGGGTAACAATTCCAAACTCTGGGGCTGACACCTTAGGGCGTAGATTAGCTTCTGAATTGCTTCTTGGTTTGGCTGCCCAACGAGGTTCCTTGCGATATCTTCTTGAATGGATAGAAATGGCTTTAGGTGCTTCAGCTGTAGTAAACACGATGGAGCAAACCAAGTTGCTGCAAAATCCAGAAGGGATGATCAGCTTTGATTGCTTTATGAGTATATTAACACAGATGCGACGATCTTTGGTAAGTATACCAGCTTTGCTTTTTCTACATTGCAAATGCTGCGTGCTTAACTTTGAATAGTTTCTCAACACTGAATGCCAGTTTGCTGAATAGTTTGCTTAATATGTTAAAAAGGGTTTTTTTTGTGAAACACTTTTGAATGTTTTTTTAAATTTATTTGATGAAACAGCAAACCAGTCCCTGTGTTGTCATTATTGGTGTTATGCTCTGACTTCAGGAAAAGAATTGAGGACCATACTTGGTCCACTTGCACTTTACATTTAAGTTGGTAGCAAAGAATGTATGGAACTGTTCTTAAGGCATGCTTTGCTGAATTTGCTTACAATTTAAAGTTTTGCAATGTGCCTTATTTCCTGTTCAGAGTTACTTATAGTGGTCATTTGTGCTCTCCAATTAACCTGGACCTCTGCGTATGCATTTTGGGAGAATCAGTAAGATTTAAGATGTTTAATGTTTTTCCTGCTGTTCGGAAGTTAATGTGATAACAAAATGAGCTAAATTGTTTGGAATTATGGCACGCTGCTTTGTATGTTGAGTGCTTGTTTCTGGTCCTAGGTGAATGAAAATTTTTTTAAGCTATGAAATTATTGCACAATATGTAATCAGAAACTGTGGCAAGCTTCAGCCTCATATACTCAGACTGAAGCAGGGAATGACTTTTTCCCTGAAGTGGTAATTCTTTTTTCCCTCTCTGGCTTGTAATGCTTGCTAATGACCGCAAACTTTAAAAACTGAAAAGTTTAAAGAATGGAGGCCATGAAAAGAGCATGGCAGTGGCAGGATCAGAATTAAATTGACTGTCCTGATGGGCAACTTTGTTGGTTTTGGACCAGATATAAAATTAGAGATGAAAGTGTGGAAGTTATATAAACACAAAAATAATGCTGATCAGTCTTTTAAAAATAGTAATCACTAAACACAGATGACATGCATTTCAGAACAAAACAATATCAGGAGAAATTAACTTTCACAAAGCTGAATAAATAAGAATGTTTAACTAGCACTTGTCACACTGTTGTTATCCTGAATCGTATGCAGATACCACAGCTCAGGGGAGAAAGGTGGTTTACTTACACTTACAGGAAGAGCTTTTAGTTTTGCTTAACTATAAGAACAAATACCTAATGTGTTTTGTACAGGTGCTCTGTTCCTCTATGAAAGCATTTTTCTCATAATAACATCTAAAAATTGCAGGGATCATCTGCTGATCGAAGTCAATGGAGAGAGCCAACTAGAACATCTGATGGTTTATGTTCTCTTTATGAGGCAGCTCTGTGTTTATTTGAAGAGGTATGTCTTGAAATGAACCTTGCCTTTAAGCTAATTGTAATCTACTTCCCTCTCTCATATCTGATTGGTGTGTGCATGTGGTTATGGTCCCATCTCTGCTGAGTTATTCTAGAGTAGAAGAGGAAGGCAAAAAAAAAAAAGTGGAAAAGTAAGATGTAGAGAAACTAATTTGGGCAAGCTAGTGATATGATGATGGATGGTTTGTGTTTTAGGCAGAGAACCATACTGAGGGGAAATTAAAATTGCATTGAACATTGTAACTGTATGGAAAGAAATGAAAATCCTACTGTGTAATAAATCTCACATTTTAATAGGTTTGTCGAATGGCATCAGACTATTCAAGAACATGTGCCAGCCCTGACAGCATTCAAACGGGTGATGCTCCCATTGTTTCTGAGACCTGTGAAGTGTATGTTTGGGGTAGCAACAGCAGTCATCAACTGGTTGAAGGAACTCAAGAGAAAATACTTCAACCCAAGCTTGCTCCAAGTTTTTCTGATGCACAGACGGTGAGTGACATTTATAGTGGTACATTATGTAGCATTCAACAGCTTCATAGTTATAGAAGGAGATTAGAAAATAGTACTTTATTTCTGAGTGTCAAGTTCTACTGAAGGTATGATGCTCAGAACTAATCATACCGATTATTTTACTGAAAGTGTCTCACTACTTTTATTGATGCCAAGAAAAAGCATTCTGGTTCATTTTTAATGACACGCACAGATCAATATCCATGTAAGAGCAGTGACTGAATTATACAACTGGCTCTGAAATGCATTTGCAGGAACATGTTTGCTCGACTGTAGTTTTGGGTGGTTTTATTTACTGTTTTCTAAAGAGTATCTTGGCTTCTCTGCTTCTTTTCCATTGGTGGTTTTCACACCAAAGTTGCATTTAAAGTCCAAACCAGGCAAACTGCTGGCATAGCAACCTTAATTAGCTTCCTGAAGATCAACATACAGTATGCTCTTTCTTCTTTCAGTCACAGATTCTGCGCTTGTAACTGAGCACTTCTCTTGATGCATATAATAGTCTGCTTTTCTGTTACTATATTGGCTTTGCAGTATTGACTTGAAGTAAAAGTGCTTTTTTTTAAGTACATTTTCTGAAATTGTTTTTATTGACATCACTGATATACTTGATATGCCAAGGGACTGCAGGACCAGGCATCATAAAGCAAGTTTATGCATTCAAAAAACTTTATTTAAACAAAACATTAATGCACAAGAGTGGAATGAGTAATCTTAATGAGTGGGTTGCTCTTTAAATAGTACTCTATACACCCATAAAACTTATTCCCACTGGGATAAATAATTTTTTCTTTAGCCTTCATTGATGATCTTTATAGGGTTTATCTATATGAAGAAATTAACTCACAGTAAATAGAGCTGTCACCGTGCAGGCCACCACCTGCTTTGTGCCATTTTACGATGTGAACACGCAGTGCCTTTATGTGGCAGACTTGAACCTACTTTGCGCTTATGATGTGTTAAGATTCTTATAGGAAATTATTGCAGGATTAACTGGTTTGATGTTAGGCCATTCTTCAGCTGTCTGCTGACTTTCAAATAGAGGCAAGTTCTTACTTTCTGAAGAACTTCCGGTTTTATTTCTTTGATGTTTATGTAATTAAAATACAAAGCATCAAATGATAGCAAGTTTTTATCATTTCGCATATTTCTGGAATCACAAAATCATTCATGTTGGAAAAGACCTCTAGGATCATCTAGTCCAGCCTTGTTTGAACATCTCCCTAACCCCTAGACTATGTCTTGAAGTGCCACACCTACCGGTATTTTTAACACCTCCCAGGATGATGACTCCACCACTTCCCTGGGCAGCCTGTTCCAATGGCTAACCACTCTTTCAGTGAAGAACTTCTTCCTGATAGCCAATCTAAACCTCCCCTGGCACAACTTGAGTTCATTACCTCTCCTCCTATCATTGGTTACCAGGGGAAGAGACCAGCACCAGCCTCACTACAACCTCCTTTTAGGTGGTTGTAGAGAACAATGAGGTCTCCCCTCAGCCTCTTCTTCTCCAGACTAAACAATACCAGTTCCCTCAGGCGCTCCTCATATGACATATTCTCCAGACCCCTCACCAGCTTTTTTGCCTTCTCTGGACCCATTCCAGCACCTCAATGTCCTTCTTGTACTGTGGCGCCCAAAACTGGACACAGTGCTCAGGGTGTGCTCTCAAGAGTGCTGAGTACAGGGGCACAATGTTACCACTTGGNAACTGGACACAGTGCTCAGGGTGTGCTCTCAAAAAGTGCTGAGTACAGGGGCACAATGTTACCACTTGGTACTGGTTAAAATAAAGCGACACCTACAGTGCTTTATCGAGCTGTTACTTTGTCTTCTTAATCTTAAGAAATTAAGATACCATCAAAGACTGTCCATTTCTACCCATGAGTCTTGGAGACCTGAAGGCAGCCTGAATTCTGTGGTCTGTAGAAGAGATGTAAAGAAATAAAATAGATTAATCAGTACTTATATTGTTTACGTCAAGAATATAGGTTTACTTGTAAAATGTTATTCAAGACTGAATTTTACTGCTTGGTCAAGTCCAAATTCTCATTAATTTTTGCATTGTATGAAAGAGTTATGTAAGGAAACCTGACATTCTGTTTAGAAATACAGACATTTAGACCAATATGAGAATTTTACATCTTTTTTCTGTGCTATTTTGACCTTTTTCTTTATAGATTGAAGCTGGACAATATTGTACCTTTGTTATTTCTACGGATGGTTCTGTTAGAGCCTGCGGTAAAGGCAGCTATGGGAGACTAGGACTGGGTGACTCCAATAATCAGTCCACGTTGAAAAAATTGACTTTTGAGCCTCATAGGTCTATTAAAAAAGTGTCATCTTCAAAAGGATCTGATGGTCACACTTTAGCATTTACAACAGAAGGGGAAGTCTTCAGCTGGGGTGATGGTGACTATGGAAAATTGGGACATGGAAATAGTTCAACTCAGAAATATCCCAAACTTATCCAGGGCCCTCTGCAAGGAAAGGTATGTTTTGTATAGTAGAACACCTCTTTTTTTTATCTGTTCAGTTGTGGTCATGCGTAAAATTTGAACTACATAACACCTTAAGAAAAAGTTTGTGTTTTTTTCTAAATTATTCTTTGAAGCTGGGTCTGCTTTCAGCAAAGCACTAAAACCTATGATTGGCTTTAGGCTTGTGGTTTGTACAATGGCATCAGTAAAGCTTCTCATAGTCTTAAAACTTGCTCATGTGCTTTTGCTGAACTGTGGTGACATTCTAGGACATGGTTGCTTGTGTTATGTATAGGAGTTTTTGTATACAACTTTGGTGGCTTCATTTGAAAATTGGCTTTACATTGTCCTATGAGGCTTACTCTTCCTGGTCTGTGTTTTGGCCAGTGCTTGAAAATCCACTGATGCTTTTTTTTTTTATCCTGCTATTAGACTAGGGTATCATTAGGTACAATTTGCTTGTTAAATAAATCAGGACCAGTTTTGTATGTAAATATATCTGTTTGTGTACTGATTTCCACTTAGCAAATACTAAGGAGAAAAGATTTCAAAGATTTATTTGTGCGCACTTGCTTCATGTGAGTGAACAGTTGATTTCGGTAGACTGCTTCTGAAACTTTACTTTCACAAGCTTTCAGACTTTCTATTAAATTTGTATAAAAACTCGATTTTTATTTGTGCGTGTAATGTAGGTTGTTGTATGTGTATCAGCTGGATACAGGCATAGTGCTGCTGTTACAGAAGATGGAGAGCTGTACACATGGGGAGAAGGAGACTTTGGAAGATTAGGTAATTAAAAAATTTCATTAAATGCTTTAGCAAGAATTCCTGTGTTTGGTAATGATACCGTACAAGTATTTGCTTTGTTCTCTTATTGTCCCCTCTAAATACACATATGCATGTGCACAGAGGTGTATATATAACTGTATTAAAACTAGTGCAGAGACTTAAAAGATTTTAATGCAGTTCATTTTACAAAGATTATATTTTTAAA
>VZZY01011062.1:579327-597367 GCA_013400335.1 Eurystomus gularis | reverse complement strand
AGTATGGCAAGAAGAAAGGCTAAGGGGTGACTCTGCATGGCCAGGTGGGTGCAAATGTCTTTGGGTCCCACTGAACCAGGAGGTTTCCAGGCATGGGAGCACTATGATTTATTCAGAATGGGATCATGGGGGTCTGCTCTGCCCTCCCCTCCCCTGCTGGTCCCTTAGTCCAAGGCTGGACTTAATGATCCTAAGAGGTCTTTCCAACCTAAATGATTCTTAACCTGGGAACTGCAGGGGAATCACTTCTTGTCCTCAGCCTTCTGGGTGCTCCACTTGTTCCACCCCTTGGGCACACATTTGGCCTTGCAGGGTGGGCTGGGGGGTCGGTGCTGCTGTCTCATCCCTTTGGCCATAGTGGGAGGTCAGCAGCTCCCACCTGACCCAGCGGGTCTATGGGCTGGAGGCTGTGGGACCTTAAAAATCTGGACTGGGAGCCTTAAAAATCCCTCCCACATTCATCTCACTGCTTGTTTGGGAGCTTCAGATTCTCCAACATGCCATGAGCTTGCAAGGTGTGCTCCACCTCGATTAACCACAGTGAATTCTTGGCATGGGCGAAGCTATGTGGGGTGCAGGGAGGTGGCCATGGGGTCAGGGAAGGGAGGAAGAAAAGCAGCCAAAGAGGGGGCAGGGGGGCACCTCAGCAGCTTCTGCAGGGAGGCGTGTGCTCCTTCCTCCAGCAAGGACCTCATCCTGCACACTGCGTCGGCACGCAGCTGCTCTGGCTTCCTGGGAAGTCCTATTGATGCCAAAGCAATCCTGGGGAAGGGTGGGGGAAGGACTGAAGTTATCTGGGGCCGTGTGCGGCTGCAGATGCGGGGTCCTTACCCTCCTCCCCCTGCCCCCCCATCCCCTGGTTTTTGGGAAGGGGTTGGGAGACTGTGATCAAAAGCTGGAGCCGCCGTCCATCTGCTTCTGACAACCTGAGCGCTAGCTGGCAGCTTCTGAATTCCGGGTGTTGAATTCCTCAATAATTAGAGGGTTTCTTGCAAAAAAAACCATCTGGGCTTTTTCATGATGGGAACGAAAAGCCAAGGTGGGTGTGGGAAGGGGGCAGGTGGATTTTCAGCCTTAGCAACCCAAATCTTGAAATATTACATCAGCACCGAAGAGGTGTAATTAAGTAGGAAACAAATGAGCCCAGCTAATCTGTTTTGCTTGTTTGAGCTTAGCGGAGTGCAGAAAACAAACAGAGGCTGAATGATGAATGAGACTTTTTATTTTATTTATTTATTTTTAAAGGTTTTTTTTTTCTTTCTCAGAGCCCCGAGGTGGGGGGTTGGGATGTGGGTCAGGAAACTCAGCCGCTCTCCCCCATGGCTTGGAGGCCACCGGCCCATGGCAGCCAAGGTTGCGTGCCACTGTTTGCCCGTTTCTTGCTTTAATTGGCTGCTTTGCCAAGCCAGCTCCCTCGGATGCCTTCCCAGAGGGATGGGGATGGATCTCCATGCCTGCTGTTCCCCATGGCTGGGGGGGGAGGGCATCAAAGCTTCAGCCCTATAGGTTGTGAGTGCCCTTTAGCATGGGTTCTGCCACCGCATCCCTTCCTTGCCTGCGGCCTCAGGAGCTTCCGCGTGTCCTCAGGAGGATGAGCTTCTGCCTGAGGAGACCTCTTGGCACCAGCGTGGCACAGAGATGTGATGCTGTTGGTGCATCCTTGGGTGGCAGAAGCAAGGGGGCGGGTGTGGGGACCCCACAGCATCCCACTGGTTGCTCCCTGAACAGGGGGACATGTCCTTGGCTGTGAAGCTACTGTCATGGGCAATGTTTTGCTGCCCTTTAAACACTCCAAAGGGCTTCCGCAGCTTGGCCAGAGCAGATCGAGCTGCTACTTCTTGCTGCCTGTCCATGCCCCAGCTGCTGGCAACTCCCTGCTGCCTGCGCTGAACCCACGGGCATGGGCTCGTAGGGCTGCCGGCTGCTTTCTGCCGGCCGTGGCGGGGAGGAAGGCTGGCTGCAGTTTGTTTGCTCCATTCACTCGTGTGTTTTTGGGCTCCGGCAGTGGCACGAGGTGCCAGGAGCAGATGGCAGCCATCGGCCCGGCTTGCTCTCAAATCCCCGTGGCTCCTGGCACCACGCTGGGCAGCGGCTCCCAGTAACCCTCTCGCTCCCACATTGCTCACGGGTGGTTTTTGTTGCGTTCTCTTTCAGCACGTTGCATCAAAGCCCCCTCCCCGACCCAATGAGAAGTGTCTCACTGTGGTTTTTGGTGTGATGCCCTGTGTCAGAGGGGACCTGGTGTGGGTGGGGTTCATGTTAAGGGCAGATGGGTCTGAGCCACTGCCCATCAGTCAGTGTCAGCAAACACCCTGTTCCTTCAACACCCTCTGGCCAAGCCTGCCCAAAATTATTTTAAAAACAGAGAAAATGAGCAACTTGCTTGGCCCCAGAGAGCAGAGGGTGCTGTGGGGAGGAGTAGGGGCTTGGCAGAGCATGCAGGGTCCTGGGGAGTTGCCAGGAAGTGGGGTCACCCCGGGACAGTGGGCCTGGCCATTGCTGTGCTGGTGCTGAGGTCCTCCTTGACCCTTGGTACGCATCTTCCTGGGCTGCACTGTGGCCCCAAAATATTGCACGGTAGAGGGGATGCTCCCAGCGAGCCTCAAAATCTTGCACCACAGAGGGGATGCTCCCAGTGTGCTGGTGGGCTCTGTCCTGGCCAGCAACCCCCCAGCCCACCCTGGTGCTTCCTTTGCACCTATTCCTTTGGTCCTGCACCTTTTCTCAGCCTCCTCACCAGGGCTGTGTCCCCATCAGCCCCCCTTTTCCCTGCAGCAGGAAGATGCGCACACATCTGGCCCTCCCCTTCCAGCCACATCCCATCTCCTGCCCCTGGAGAGGTCAGGAAATTGGGAAACAGCCAAAATGAAACAAGTTTTCCCCTCCCCTCCTGGGTGACAATTTCAACCCCGCAGGAGCTTGGTGCCCGCCAGCCAGTTCCTGCAGGATCCCTGGGAGGGGAGCACCAGCTCCTGCCCCCACTCGGAATGACCACTCACCATATGATTATTATTATATTTTTTTATCAAGTTTGTTTTTTTTCTCTGCGAGGCAAATGCTGGTGCTATTTATTCGCAGGCATTGCAGTCTTGTTCCAGCAGTGCCGCGGCTCTCTCCAAGTAATAAGAGCATCTCTGGAAGAGAAAATTGAGCATCGCGGTAGCAGGCGGTGGCTTCCTCACCGAGCGAGGCTGTTTATCCTCCTCGTTTTGTTTCAGATGAATAAATTTGCCAGACAGCAATGATATTAGCCTCGTCTCAAAGACTTTATCAATTTGCAGTTGTCTCTTCGATGATAGTTTTTTATTGAACTGTCTGAGATGATTTCCAAAGAGAGGACTGCAATTTAAACTATTAAGTAATTTGGGAGAGCAATTAGTGTTAATCTGGAAACTCCCTGTGCTGCTCCCGAATAAATCAACCTCTCCGCGAGAGCCCTGTTGAAAGAGCCTGGGCTGATTTATGTAAAGGGGGGGCTTTGGGCCAGGAAAACAGCAAGGAGCGAGTTTCTTGCCTGGAAAACTTTAATACTTTGGCAACGTTGATGGTTCAGAGGGTGCTGGGGGCTTGGGGCTTGGGGGACCTGGGTGTTGCTTCTGGGGTCTGCTGGGGTGTCCCTTCATGCAGCCCCATCTCCGAAGCGTTCATCTGCCAGCAGCCCTGCAGCGCTGCCCACAAAGGTCTTGGTTTATCCAGCACTGGGGTTTTGCTTCTGGCCCCATCTCTCCCAGGGGAGATGGAGAAAGGATGACAGGGATGGGGGTCAGGAAAGTGAGTGAATGCAGAGGAGACCCCCACCACCAGAGCACCACATTGTGCATCAGGTCCTAGAGATACTGTGTGGTGCCATCAGGTGGAGCTGGTGGAGGTGAAGCCTCTTCCTCCTCCGTCTTGCTCTCTGTTGGTTTCTGCTCAGAAATAACCACCACAAGCATGTGTGAGGTCTCCAGACCTCACCTGTACAAGGAATCTCTGTGCTCCCATTCCTGCATTGTTGTTATTATTATTATTATCAAGGCAGGGCCAGAGGTTGTCACTCAGGGCCCTGACCCAGCCAAGTTTCAAATAACTCCAGGAATGATAATCCCATATTCCACCTTCTGGAATCCCATAGACCACCTTCATGGAGAACAATTTTTTCTCCACTGGTCAGAATTTCTCATGTTCCTGCTTGTGCTGTTGTGTCTCATCCTGCCTCTGCTGACCTCTTGCTGTCTTCTCCCCAGCTTCCACTTAGGTGGTTGAAAACAGTCATTAGGTCTCTTCTTCCCCTCCTCTTCTTTGGGGAGAAGGAGCTCAGCTTCTGCAGCTTCCCCTTGTGCATTTTGTGATCCTGCTCCACTCCTTGATCAGGTTGGTGGCCTCCACTGGTTTTCCTCCAGCATGTCCATGTCAGTCTTGTCCTGGGGAGCCCAAAACTGGACACTGCCCAGCCCCACAAGTACCAAATAGAGGGGAATATGCAGCCCAGAGAAGCAGGTGATGTTGGCCAACCTGAACCAGGATCTCCAGATCCTTTCCCCCAAAGCTGCTTTCCAGCCATTTGGACCCATCCTGTCCTGTTACTTGGGGTTATCCCTTCCCAGGGGAATAGGACTTGGTGTTTGCCTTTGAATTGCCTAAGCTCCCACTGGGCTGTTTCTCCAGCCCATTGTGGTCTCTCTGGGTAGCAGCCCTGCCTTCCAGCATGTCAACTGCTCCCTCTTACGTGATATCATCTCAAAATGAGCTGAGAGTGCAACCTGTCCCAAATTTATCTCATCTGCAATTTGGCCACAAAGATACCATAGGTGACTCTGGCAAAGGCCTTGCTGAAGCAAATTGAAGTTCAAGACTGGGTTGGGTGGGGCTTTGAGCAACCTGGTCTAGTGGAAGGTGTCCCTGCCCATGGCAGGGGAGTTGGAACTAGACAATCTTTAAAGTCCCTTCGAACCAAAACCATTCTACAATTCTGTGATAAGTTGTGCAGCTTGCACTGCTCTGCACTTTTCCACAGAGTCAATCGTCTCACCCTGGAAGGTGACCAGGTCCATTAACTGTGATTTACACTCAATAAATCCCTGCTGGCAGTTCTCAGTGACTTTCTTGTCCATCATGGATGGAAACAGCTTCCAGAAGGATTTGCTCCCCCACCTTCTCAGGCAAGCTGAGCAGCCTCTGGTTCCCTAGGTCACCCTTGCTGGTTGATGGGTGGCATTTGCCTTTTTCCTGTCCTCAGGAAGCTCTCCTGATCCCAACTACCAGTCAGTGACAGAAGCAGCCTTGGGCAAGGACAGAGCCAGAGGCATAAAGGCAGCCCCAGCAGAGTAGAGCAGAGGATGGCCCTCCACTTCCCAGCCTTGCCTTTCTCCTCGAGGTCGTCTCAGGGAAGATATTTCTGCTTGCAGGGAGCATGACAGCACCTTGCAAGGGCAGCCTGGAAAGCCTCCACCTCTCCAGACGGTTGCTTCTGTTGGGAGCTGTTGCTATTTTCTGGTGGCTGCTGGTTCCCCATTCGAATACCTTCGTAATCCACTAAGGGACCTCACATCTCTCTTTCTTCTTTTCTTTTTTTCTTTTTCTAAAACAATTAGCTTGGCTCAAGCCCTCTGCAATACATCAATTAATACAAGCTGCGGCAGTAAATTAAAGGGAAACAGGAACAACTATGCTGGGATTAGGTCACTGAAACTATAAACTTTGGAACAAATCAGATTTCCTTGGGAAGGGAAATGGACAGCGGTGATATGTCAAGTTGTGAGATGAGACAGGCTCAGAGCAACTTTCCAGAGTCTCCTGACTTGGCTGCTGGATGCCAGAACTTCGTCCCTAGAGAAAGTTTTGGGTTGCCAGGCCTTGTTGCTGCTGATAAATGCTTGGATGGCCAAACAAACAAGCAAGAGAGAGAAAATGGAAAGGAGGGTGGGGGGAAGCTGTGCAGTCACTTTGGGCAGTGCATGATGTGTAGTTTGTATCAAGACTTGCCACCAGCCAGGTCAGGTCCCACATCCCTTCCTCTGCAGTGGTTGATGCCCTTGGATGTTGTAGGCAGCTCTGCTCAAAGGTCAGATTTGTTCACCTTCAGCTCACCAGGTGGCATTTCTGTCCTGCACAGTGGTGGTAGGGAGCAATGCTGAAAGGGTGATGGTGCTCAGAGGCCCATGCTGAAGGGCCAGAGGAAGGCAGAGCGCTCGCACTTCTGTGCAGCTCAGTCTGTAGTGAAAAAGGGCTAAAAAAATCCTCCCCAAAGCCAAGGGGACTGGTACAACAGCAATTTCCACACTGAGAGAGCGAGAACGTCCGTGCCCTGGTTCTCCAGCAAGACACAGACAGTCCCTTCCCCTGCCCATCCTCTGCACCTTGCCGCTGGTACCTAGGACAGACAGACTGCCAGACAGACTTATCCATCATCCCCCTCCCTACTTGTGTTCCCGGTGATGTGAGGTTGGTGGAAGGCCAGGAGCGGGGGCTTGCTCCTTCCTGGGGTGCTCTTGCCAGCAGGGGTGATGATAACCCGTGTGTTCTCATTAGCCGCATAAACGCCTCGTCCCTTTTGGCCTCTTCCTCCAGCTCTTGGCTTCAGTGAGACGCTGCAAACTGAATTACACGCTGTGTGCATGAGAGAAACTTCTCCCGCTCTTAGCTTTGCATCATCCCTCCCTCCTCTCTTCCCACAGCTTCTGTTTTCACTCTGTGCTTTGTCCCTCAGGCTGGTTGTGCAAAGCCCATGAAGTCCTCACTGCCTTCACAGAGGTCCCTCTCACCCTGTGAGCACAAACCCCCGCTCGCTGCTGCTATCTGACCCCCAGCACTTAACCCCTGCCCACACGGCTTTGTTAGCTGCGGTGTGAAGGCCACCGCAGCCCTTCACCTCCAGTAAAAGTCTTGCTAATGATCTCCACATCTGCTGGCGAGCTGGAACAGCGTGGGAGCTGCAGGGACAGGGATGCAGTGCTCCCTCTTGGAAAAACAACCCTACGCTGCCTTTTATTTCCTCCAGCACTAATGATGTTTCTCAGCCACCCCAGCTCATTCAGAGCATCAAAGTTGAGAGCCACCACTCTGGGCTTCTTTTGTTTTCAGAGAGGAGGCGCACGTGTGGAGATGGAGCCGTGGTGGGCTCCAGCACCTCCCAGGGCTCCCACTCCTCACTGGAGAGGACTGTCGTGGGCCATGGTTCCAGGGGATCACAGGGGACCTGGGTGTCTCCGGGCTGCACTCTGTGGTGGTCAGTGTGGACCCTGCCATTGCAAAAGCTCCCTGTAGCAGATGTGTGGTGGAGTAAGGTGGTGGTAAGAACATTGTCCTGGCAAACCTGGTTTCCTGTTTCTTGCTTTCAGTTAAACCAAAGTTGTGCCACCTCTTCCTGCCCCATATGAAGGTAAGCCAAACTAAAACCTGCCCGTGTTTTGCACTCCTTTCTGAGGTAACACCTAGAGGGATGTCACGGAGACAATTCCCATCATCTTCATTGGCTGGAGGGAGAAATATTTGGGTACAAGTTACTCCTGGGGAGATTCTGATTGGACTCCAGAAGAAAATTTTTCACCGTGAGAACAATTAGACATTGGAATAACCTCCCAAGTGAAGTGGTGGATTCCCCTAACATTGGACAGTTTTAAGATTCAGCTTGACAGGGTGCTGGGCCACCTCATTTAAACTATATTTTTACCTTGAAAGGTTGGACTAGATGATCCTTGAGGTCCCTTCCAACCTGGTATTCCATGATTCTACAAAATATTTGGCAACGCTCCTGCTTCTGCCTCCTTGCCCAGGGCTGGGCTGCTATGCCAAGCAGGCAGCCAGCTCCGGGCTGGGTTGGAAAAGGTGGCTTCACTATCCTCAGTGTCAGCTCTGCCAGCTGCTGCTACACGTGGTATATTGCTCTTTCACCACGTCTTCACAGGGATGGGAGAAGCAAAGAGATTTCAGCATCACTGAAGGCAAAACCTGGCCTTGGTGTTCTGATGGCCTCATATAATCTGGGTTCTTTCTTAATCTCCTCAGTTATTTTGTCCTAAGCCCTCCCACCCTCTTAACAATAGAGAGCTGATCCCAGAAAATGTGTCACCATGCAAAGTGACACCAACCAAAAACCTTCACGTTCATGTAGACCCCAAGAATAATGTCAGGAGGACCCTCAACCACCTTACACAAGCATCTCAGTGCTGGTGCATGTGCAGCAGGCAGGAAATGTCACATCTAACGCTGCAGCAGAACTTGCATTACTCCAGTGCCTTGCTTGTGTTTCTGAAGTTAATATCCCCAGTCTCTCCTCCTCTGTGTCCACCTGCATCTTGGGTTACTGTGGCTGCTTGGGGTTTTCTGGGGTCCTCAAGCCTGTTGTGGGGAGTGGAGACAACTGCAGTGAGATTGGGAGGTTCAGACACTGGCTAATCCTGTTAGGAAGCTGGTGGTTATTGCAGGGCTTCCAGTGGGACCTGCTAAATGAACCATAATTCTGTAATGAGATTTCCTTTTCCTGGCCAGACTAAATGTTCTTGGCCACTGGGAATAAAAGGTTGGGGTTGAGGGGGGGGGGAATGGAGAAAATATCAAGAGAGAGAAAGAAAAAGGGGAGGGGGAAGCCTGTCTCAGGCTCCGTCTATCTCAATTGTATCACAGATTTGAAGAGCTCTCAGATGTGCCTGGTTCTTGCAGCTCACTCCTGTGTCTTGTGAGTGCAGCTCAGGGCAATAGACGGGGGGTTGATAGGACCCTGAGAGCGAGAGAAACACATTTGAGGTTGTAATATCACTCCAAAATTCGGAGAAGGCGAGAGATACTCTCCAGGATGCTGGAGAGGGAAGGTGAAGCAGGCTGCGAGGCTAGAGAGGAGAAAACATACCCTAGAAAGATGGCAATTTCTTTGTAGGAAAGCTGGATGACACTCCAAGGTGTGGTTTATTCTCACTTCTCGCTGCAGCGTGGAAAAGCCAGCACCCTCCTGCTCTTCTCAAGGAGGTCTCTGCGGTAGGGTTGCAGGGAGAGTCTGCAGGGGAGTGATGCTTTGGGCTGGGACAGCTCAGCACCCATCCTGTCCCAGCTGGCAGCATCATACCTGGGCTGCTGGGAGTGCTTTGGCTGGGGTGAGGCCAGGGCAGGGATGAATTTGACCTATGATCGATGCAGGCAGTGGGGTTTTGTCAGAAAGGTGGAGATAGACTCTTGAGCAGGGCCTGTTGGGACAGGACAAGGGGTGATGGTTTGAAACTGAAAGAGGGAGATTTAGACTAGAGAGAAGGGAGAAATTGTTGATGCTGAGGGTGGTGAGAGTCAGGGTCAGGTTGCCCAGGGAGGTGGTCGGTGCCCCACCCCTGGAACCATTGCAGGTGAGGTTGGCCGGGGCTCTGAGCAACCTGTTCTAGTTGTAGATGTCCCTGCTCACTGCAGGGGGACGAGATGACTTTCAAAAGTCCCTTCCAGCCCAAACCATTCTGTGATTCTCTTGCTCCCAGCGAGGGGCTCTGAGGAGATCTGGCATCACTTCTTGCTCCCCAACAAGGCAGGAGTCCCAATTGCCAAGCCCTGGAGGGTGGCATTGGTGGCAAGAGGGACCTGTGGGTCACACAGGTGACATGCCTGGGTACAGGACTGGTGCTGCCTCAAAGGGTCAGCCACCAGTAGTGCACCCAGTGCAATTGCATTCTTTGCTAATGCCACATCCCCCTCCTCCTCCTTCTCGATGCAGGTGTCCCCAGACTGCCTTGTTTCACCTCGGGATGAGGAGCCAGGCTCCGTGGGGCAGGGCTGGGCTCTTTGCTCCATTGCTTGCTCCAGTGTGGTCTCTGCTGGGGGGCAGTTCAGGGCTGGGAGCTTTTGTTGCAGCCCAAGGAGCAGGGAAAGGTTTGCCTGCGGCTTAGTGTTGTGCAACTGCTCTTTTCTTGCTTGATCTTGATCTTGCTTGGGGTTTTTTTTTTTCTTTTCTTTCTAGTCTTTCCTTTTGAGCGTCTGACTCTTTAATTTATTTCTGTCTAGATGGCAAACAGAAGCTTTTAGTTTGCCAGGTCCTGGGCTGGATTTCTCTGGCCATGGCTGGTGCTTGGGGTGAGCATTTTCCAGCCTCCTCCAACGCGAGGAATTCATGACGATCTTTTAACCTCACAGTGAAAGCCCCAAGCCCTGTCTCTTACCCAGCAGGTGAGTGAGGAAAAAAAAAGGGCTTTTTTTTTTTTTTCTGCTTTGAAATTTGGTGCTGCAAATACATTGGCTGACCCTGGCCTCTTCTGTGCCTCAGTTTCCCCAGCTGTAGAAGGGGGTTTGGTGAGAGGGGTTGTTATTTTCCAACATTTCACAGGGTAGTGTTTCACAGGTCCAAGGTGGGCTTTTCATCTGTTCAGCTGTTTTTCCTGTTTACTATGTTTTTAGCCTCCAAGCTCTCCCTTGGGCTGCGTGGATGGGTGCCTCCCACTCCTAACTCGGAGCCTGTTTCCAGGCCATCAGCTGCTCTTGCTGCAAAAAAACCCCTCAAGTGAGGATGGGAAAATAACATTGCTAAAAATAAAATAAAAATCTGAGTGTTTTGGATGTCTCGTATCTTCTGAGCACCTCTCCTCCCATCCTGGCCTGCAACCGTTCAATATTGGCCTCAGCAGGGCAGGAAATGTTGCTGGGCTGGAATGGGTGCAGGGCTGGTGTTGTCCTGCTCCACCAGCCATGCTGCTTGGCCTGCGTAGGAACAACATCTGGGGGTCTCTGTCCTCCTCCCTGGGCTCTTCTCCAATATTTAGAGGTGGGATGAGAGGGAGGTTCAACACATCAGCAGCGACAGCCTTGTCTGGGGACACTGATGAAGTCTAGAGAAGTTTGCAGCCCCAGCCTGATTTATGTTGCCAAAGGGCTTCTGCTAGCGGCCTGATGGTGAAGAGACCATCCCCTGTGATGGAGTGATGTGGTTTAGTGGTGGACTTGGCAGTGCTGGATTAAAGGTTGGACTTGATTGTCTTAAAGGTCTTTTCCAACCTAAATGATTCTATGAAGTGGCCATGAAAGGACACCGAGAGTGATGGCAGTGCTGCTCCCACCGAGACCTTGCTTCCCTTGCTTTTGGCACAAGATGGGACCCATCACCCTCAGGTCCAGAGCTGAGCCGAGAGCAGAAGCTCAACCAGATGGAGCTGGAGAGCCATGGAGCAGGGAGTCCCAGAGCTGTGACCCCTGGGCCAGCAGACAGATTACCGACCGGCTCTGCAGAAAGCATTAGGGAAAGGCGAGGATATCCCCAAGCTTGTTAGGCAAAGCCTGAAAGCACACGGCTGCGGCTGGCCATAGGCCGAACCCTAGGGCAGCTGGTAACGTCGCAGCGATCGATTTAATCTGGACTTAACCGAGCCATCTCCTAAGAGCTGAAGTGTGTTAAGATGTGGCAGGGAAAGCAGGAGCCTGGAGCTAAAAGCAGTTGGGGCCCCTCCAGTGTTTTCCTGGCATAGAGAGTCAGGATTTCCCAGGTTTTCACCTCTTCCCTCTGCAAACTGGACAGGAGCCCAGGTCCAGGTGGTGCAACTAGGAAGGTCTATGTATGCCCATCAGGAAACGTCTCCTTGCCTAGGCCTTAACCACAGCCCAGCCTGGGAGGGTAACTTCTGCTGGAGAATGAGGAAAACAGATTGTAGCCCCCAAAGCACTCAGTTTGGGTTTGGTGGGCAGTGATGTCACGATTGATGGAGTTACCATCACCCACTGGAGGTATTGAGAGGTGGAAATTCTCCAGCTTTTAAACACAGGCATGACTTCCCTTCTCCAAGAGCACCAGAACACTAGAAGATTTGAGGGGGTTGTTTTGCTTTTTGACGGTCCCTTTGGTACCACTTCCCTAAGGCACCAGGGCTCATCTGGCTGTGCTGTGGTTTACCCATTCACCTCATCCTAACAAATCCAGCTTGTTTCAGCCAAATTTAATGGGAGAGTTGAGACTTGAAAATGAATCCCAGGTAGCTGGACTGGGTGGGATGCCAAGCAGGGGTCTGGGATTTGGGCTGAAATCCCTGTGGCACCCATGATCTCACAAGGAAGCCTCAGAGATGTTTTTGACCTCAGGCAGAGTCTCCATCAACCTTATTAGAGCTGACGTCAGCCCCGCCCAGGGTGCTAAGGAAGCTCTCACAGGTGACACCAGTGAGCTGCTCAGCCCCAGTTCCCTCTCATTAGTGGGTCAGCCTTGCTTCCAGGAGCCTGAAACCAGAGGGGCTGCAGAAGAGCCAGGATGTGGCCATGGGGAACTTCTTGCAGCCTGGAGGTAAGTGAATTGTGGAGGCTGAGCTGTGTGTGGAGGTAGCCAAAAAGCTGTAAATTGCTTTTTTTTTAAACAAACAAAAAAAAAGCTGTGAACTCAAGGCCTGGCAGGCTCACACCTGCTGCTGAGGCTTCGCGTCGGGCTGCTGTGCTCTCCTGGTTGTGCTGGTGTTCGTCGGCTCAAAGCAAAGTGGTTTGTGGAAGGGTTTGCTTCATCTTGGTTTAACTAGAAGAAGCTGTTTAATACCCTTAAGTTACAGCAGCTTTTCAATATCCCATTAAAGTCACTCCAGAAATAAATCTAAATTCCTGGCATAGCTTCTGCAAACTTCTCCCCAGTCGGTGGGAAGGCTGAGCCCTGGCTTTCTTTGGTTTGTGGAAGAAAAGGAGGGAAAAAGAACCACAACTCCATCCCTTGACTTCTTGGTTTTCTCCCTTATTTTGGGGGGAGCTGCTGACTCACGTGTTGGGCTGGGAGAGATCCTCGATTGCTGTTTGGCCACGGCCAAATGGTGCTGATTCAGAGGTGGGTGACCAACATCTTTGTGTCCTCCCACGCTACCCATCCCCCAAGGTTTTTTTTTTGTTTGGTTTGGTTCTGCTGGGGCTGTGAGTAATTTGGGGGCTGGGATCAGCCTTTTCCTTGGTCTTTGCAGCTGGGGCTGCATCGCTTTGCTGCTCCATCCAGGCTGGAAGGAGCTGGGGTGGATGTGATGGAGGGGCTGCCCAGCTCATTCCTCCCCACGGGGTGCCCTAAATATGCTTCCTCACTTTAGTAGGTCTGAGATGGACCAGGGGTGCTGGAGCCTCCCTCTCCCAAAGGCACGCGAGGGGTTTTGCTGGTGGGTAGTGGAGTATTTTTGGCATGGTTGTGATTTTTTTTTTTTTCCCCTTCTTGCTCTTTTTTAGGAATTAAGAACTCAACAGCAGCTGTTTCTCTGCTTTTGGGTTTGCTTTGTGTTCTTTTTTGCAATGAATGCTTTGCAGATTTGGCTTATCAGGCTGCTCCAAGCCCTCCGCTCTCCTCCCCAGCCCTATTTACCCAGGGCGCTGGCTGACGCAGGGCCCTTTCCTGTGTTTGTCACCACCCACCCCAAGGTCCTCCGGTGATAACTTTTCATTTAAGATTAGGGATTTGGGTCTTTTTCAAAAGAGTCTTTAACCTACAGTTCTCTGAAATGTGTCCCTTAATAGGGGAGGAAAAAAAATGCAAATCTCTAAATATACTGGTTAACGTTGACACAAAAGTGATTTTTCTAGTTTGCAATTACCCCAATAATTGATCCAAAGGGTAAAAGGTGCCGTTCGGGGGCTGGATCCCACTAGAAGGAATGGGCTTGAAATAGGGACTCAGATGGTAGAAAATAGTGAGAACTGGCTGGTTTTAGCTGGCTCTCATGATCTTGTTTCTGCTGATTTCCGTGGAGTCATGTAGTTCTGCTGCTGCTGAGCATCTGCCCCCGAACTTACAGCTGCTGGTGGATGGCTCAGGCACTTGTTCCAAAACAGTGTTTGCATCTGAATAACCCAGAAGTAACTTGAACCCCTTTCAGCCTGTGAAGCAAGGTCTCAAAGCAGGTTTTTTTTTTAATCCATCTAAATTAGACCCTGGATTTGCAAGAAGTCCTTGAACTTCAGTGTGTGGGGTTTGGTTTTTTTTTTTCAGACCTCCAATGCGTCCTTAAAATGATAATGAAAGCGATTTTGATTTTGCTGGAAAGGCAGTAGGGTTTGGGCTGGAGGAGATGTGATGTTGTGGCTTTTAAAGGTAGGAAGTTCACATTTTGAAGTAAGAGAAAAAGAAATGCAAGAGAAGACAGACAGGTGCTTCTCTGCCCTGTAATAGCAATGAAACATTAATTCATCCCCCTGGAGTTTCTTGTTTGTGTGCTCCCATAATTTCATTTCTTTGGTGTCTGTATGAAGCTTGAGTTAGTTGAATGCCAGAAGCCAAATACTCTTCGACTGATATTTTTATTAGACTTTGTGCGTGTGTGTGTGCCCACGCATACGTGTGAGAGAGAGATCACCCTTTATAACCCACTTTATGCCCTTGGAGGCTGGGAGACATGCTCCAAAAGAATCTTTCCAGTAGCACGTTCCAAACTTTAATCCCTGGTGCGGGGGGTTTAAGACATAAATTTGGCTTTTGGTGGGATTTGCAGGTGTCTTTACAGGGAGGGAGATTTTGGGGAAAAGCTGATCTTGGGACTGGAACAGGCTGCCCAGGGAATGGGTTGAACTACCGTCCCTGGATACATTTAAAAGCTCTCTAGATAGGGTGCTCAAGAATATGGTGTAGAAGTGGCCTGGTAGAGATAGATAATGGTTGGACTTTATGATCTTAAAGGTCTTTTCCCACCATAGCAATTCTGTGATTCTGTGTGGTGCTTGTGCTTGTGCTGGAAGGCTCCATGTTGCCAGATCTCTACCCTGGTAGCTCAGGACTTGCTACAGAAAGTGGAGAGCAAAGAGTTTCCCCCCCAAAAAACTTGTCCTGGCACTTGTGGGCTGGTGGAGCTGGCACGGGGATGTCTCTGGAAGCAGGCTCCCTTGGCTGTGTCCTCTCAGGTTTTTAAAGGCAATCTGGATTTGACCTCACCCCAATTTTTTCCCCATGCACTTTGCAGAGGGGAAGATTCCAAAGAACCCCTCGAGCCCTTGGCACGTGTGTGCACGACGTGAAAGGAGGCAACAGGACTCCTTGCAGGTCCCACCTGGGAGGTACCTGTATTTCTGCCCCCAGCAACCACTTCACCCCCAGCCAACCCAGCAGAGTGCAAAGCTCCAGCTCAGCTGGGGACATCCCAGGCCCTTCTGCTCCGCTCTGAGCCAAGAGCGAAGGCTCACTGCCACCTCTAGGCAAGCACCAGCATCGGCACTTGTTCTAAACTAGAGCACGGACAGACAATCCTGGGATTTGTCCCAAATCGCTGCAGTGTCTGTGCCAGACCCCGCTATCAGCTGGTGTGTGTGTGTGTGTGTGCAGTTACACAGCTCCTTAAGCTCTAGTATAAATATGTTTAGCCGTTTCTTTATTCCCTGGGCAGTAATCCCTTGAACGCATTTTGAGTTGCATGGAAATAGCAGCTCAGTAACACCAGTGCCGTGGCTGCCGGGAATATTGTGTGTGATCTGTGCCGAGGCCACGGTTTCCTAAGGATCTTAGAGAGCTGAGCATCCTGAGCGGCACATTCCTGCTGGCAGGCTGCAAGCCCCGGCAGCAGAGCCGGCTTCCAGGCCACCAACCCCTTGAGAGAGACCAACTCCTTGGCATTCTGGAGCCCACCGCTGGCTCCTGAAAGAGAGGTGCGTGAGGATGATCTGGCGAAAAGAGCCCAGATCCGGGGAGGGAGGAGGGAAAGGAAACTTGGGTGAGCATTAGCTGCTGTGTTTATATTTGGCTTCTCAAACCGCTGGCAGCATATGGCCAGAACCAAGCGGCACTGAGCTGATTTCAGAGGACAGGGGGACCTGGGGAGCATCTGGGTAAGGGGCAGGGAGGAGGATGTTCCATCTCCTGAGCAGTCTGGGGGAATAACTTGCTCGGCAGCACCACTTTGTGTTTGCTCCCAGCTGTGAGAAGGTGAGGAGCAACCTCCATGGACAAGGCTGGCTCAGCAGGGCTAGGCATCGGGGGGCTTCTCCAGAGCTGGGATCTCTTCTGGGGTTCTCAGCTACACAAGTAGGATGAGGCAGGATTACAGGAACATGCTCCCTGTGGAGAAATTGTGTCTAGAAATGCTCTTTGCTGGAGGGCGGAAAGGTGCACATGTTTGCTGTCACACCAAGAGCTCTGAGGGAATGGGCCCACTGGGTGCAGGTGGGCTGGAGAAGGTCTCACTCCACCTTCTCCATTCACAGACTAACTGTTGTGTCATTAGGTTTTCCGAACCTCTAAGTCTCCCTCTCTGGGCTGGCTCATGGAGGTAAAGGCTGCCCAGGGCTCCTTCCTGGCTCAGGGAGACACGTGGGAGGACATGTACAAGCCAGCAGCTCCCTTCTCCTATGCACCCTTTGCTCCTGGCTTGCCTGGATTGATGGGCTTCAGCAAAGCTCCAGGTGATACAAAACTGAGCATTATCCCATGAAGTTTTGTGCAGGTGAAGGAGGTGCTGCCACGCCCTGGTGAGGATGTGGTCCATGGATGAGCACAGTTCATCTGGCTCCCTCACACTCTGGGCTAGTGAAGAGGGCTGTGGTCTTGCCAAGGGTGCAGCTGCAGGGGAAGATGGTAGGATATGTGAGCTGTACTGCCAAAGCTGTGTCCTGGAGCAGCACAGGGATCCTCACTTGTCTGGATCCCAGCACCCCAGCAGTCAGGGCTTTGCTTCCCCAGCATGGTTTTGTCTCCAGCAGATCTGCCTCACTGGCAGGAGGGCAGAAGAGCAGCGAGGTGCTGATGGCCGGAGCTTGTGTTGTATGTCAGGGTGGCTTTGGCAGTTTGGAGTCCCCTCAAACACCACGCAAGTGCCACCAGACCCATCAGCCTTGTGTGAGCTGGACCTCCAGCCATGCTATGCTCACTCTATGAATAAGAGACCCCATCTGTCTGCACCTCCATCCAACGGAGGCTGGTCCAGCTTCCCTGGTAGTCACTAGCACGCAGAGCCCTGCAGTATTAAGGCCACGCTCAAAGATGAGGGAAGGTTTTGGACTCTTCTTAGCTTGGGTTGAGGCTGACAATTTTTAGCCTGTGACTGGGTCGCAAAGTCCTTTGCCGGTGTGCACCTACTCATCCCTCCACAGAACAGGTTTCCCTGCCCAATGGATCAGTATCTTGCTATTAGATTAGTCCTCCTGCATCTAAGCAGGCATCATTGTGTTTTCATTAGCCCCAGACAGGGCATTACAGCTTGATGTGTGGGTAGTGTGAGCATGGGGCAAGCAGCCCCAATTCTGCCGCTGCGTTTGCCTATCCTCTCCCCTTCACCGCCTCTGCAAAACTCCCTGTGTGCCGGGGAGGAACAGGGCTGCTCCGTTTCCTCTTCCCTCTGGGAAGTTTTGTAATTGAATCACTGGCTGGGATTTATTTGTCTGCCTCTGGAGAGGCAGTGGGGCAGGCAGGCTGGGGCTGCCCAGGGTAGCCAGGTCCTGGAGCTGCTGGTCATCCATTGGCTCTGTATCTTCACTGGCCATCCATGGGCTCTGCAGCATCTCCAGGCTGAACCCACCTCTCTGTGCTTCCGTGGGAGCTGGCTCTGGGGCTCGGGAAGAGGCTGCAAGCGGGTGAACCTCACACTCCTGCCCGAGAGCTCACTTGGGTTTTATATAATATTATATATCTATAATTGTGTGTTTGTTGTTGCCATGGGAATGAGCACAATGGCAAAGCCTGGAGACTGATGTCAAGCCTGGGTCTGCACTGGGCCTTATTGGGGGCAAGTAAAGAGTCAGGAGGCGAAACGGGGTGAGCAGGAGCCCCTTCACCCTCTCCTCTGTGTGCAGCCCAGGCTCGGCCCTGGAAGCAGAGGTACAGGCAACTGGGAGAGGGGCAGGACTGGGGGCACCGGGGGGAGCTGGTGCCCCCTGCCCTGGGCACAGAGAGGGCAAGGGCAGGGCTGGCAGGAGTCTGGCAGGGAAAGAGGGGGCTTTTTTGCAGCCCTCAGAGCACAACCCAGCTGGGAGCAGGGCCCGGGGGGGTTGTAGCTTTCCAGGGGCTCGGAGGCAGTTGTTAGTGGAGCGGGGCTGGGCACGGGGTCCAGGGCAGGCAGAGCCCCCCCACACACACACTCCTTCGGGGCAGGCTGAGGCTGCAGAGTGGAGCTTCCTGGCAACAAGTGGGGGCCGGGGGGGCGGCTCTCGGCTCTTTAATTGGTGGGGGGAGCTG
>VZZY01011062.1:516872-578725 GCA_013400335.1 Eurystomus gularis | reverse complement strand
CGGGGTCGGGAAGGGGGTGTGTGTGTGTGTTCCCCCCCTCACCTCTCCATCCCTCCGCATCCCGGCAAGCTTCCTCCACGGCCTCCGTGCCCGGCTCCCCGGGCGGGGGTGGGGCTGGGGGGTGCTGGGCCGGCGGCGGGAGCCGAGCGGAGTTGTCGGTTCTCTCCCTACCCCGCAACTCTCAGCAGCAAGTTTGGACGGGGCGAGGGTCCGCTGGCACTGGCGGGCAGCTCCCTGCGGGGAGATGGGGACACACACACGGCAGTGCCCGGGGAGGGAAGGGAGAGGAGCCGGGGCGGGGGGGCCGGAACAGATCCGCCCGGGGAGGGCAGAGACGGGGGGACCGGCGTGCCTGGAGCAGGCGGGCGGCTTGCCCGGGGAGGGGGCAGATTCTAGGGGGCAAGGGTGCAGCGTTCCCCGGGGAAGGCGGTTTTTCGGGATGTGGGGCAGTTTCCCGGGGGCGGGCAGGGGCAGGGCTGTCCCCCATCCCCGCTGGTGCCGGAGCTGTCCTGGGTGCTGAACGCTGCCGGGGCCACCGCGTCACCGGAGCCCCGGCCACCCCCCACCTCCCCCAGGCAGCCCGAGCACCAGCGGGGAGGGGTCGAGGCTGCAGGAGCTGCCACCACCCCCCCAGTGCTGGGCTGGAGAGGGGAGCCACCCCGGGTCCTGTCCCTGTTCTTCCCCATGTCTCACGGGGGGGTCCCCGAGGTGTCCCCGCCGTCCTTGGGGCACTGGGGTGGGAGCAAGATCCCCACCCAGGGAAGGGCGGGGAAGAGACCCCCACCACCCCATGCAGCTCCAGCCCCCGAGAGCAGCCCTGGGATGTCCTGCTGACGGCTGGCTCCTGTCTTTCAGGGAGAGCCGGGGGTCGATCCGCATCCTGCCCCTTCCCTCTCCCCACCCGCTCCCCAGGAACCCCGAGAGTCGCCTCCGGCTGCACTTGGGATGCAGGAGGGAGTTGTCGCAGGGATCGCAGGAGATGAACCCTGCTTGCCCTGCCTGTGGTCTCGCTCTCGGCAGCTTGGTTTGCAATAGATAGTAGAAAGCTTTGGCTTTTTACTGGCAAAGCAAAGGAAAACAGCCCTCTGCACCCGCACATCTGGAGCATCTGGTGCTGGGGTGGGTGTGCATCCCCCCATCCAGCTCCAGTCCCACGGAGCCTTTCCCTGCCCGAGCCCCACGCTCCCCGGGCACGCTGACACCCAGCCCAGGTGCAGACATTTTCTTCCAACGCTTTCAAGTTATGACTGTCAGGAGGAAATTCTGGCAGGCAACTTGACAATTATCTGCTGCGTCCCTGAGGAGCTGATCCACCTCCCACCGAAATGGAGAATGGAGGGGAAGCGTCCTCTTCCTTCCCGTGGGAGCACAGGCTGTCTGGAGCAGGGTTCGGGGCAGATCACAGGAGGTACTTGCAGCAGTCGGGGGCTCGATTGCTTTTAAAAATGCCAGCTCCCCTTTGGCATCCCCAGATGCTGGTGGTTCAGGCAGACGGCAGAATGGGATCTGCAGGGATGAGCACACACAAGCTGTAAGGAGGCTTTTTGGGGCAGGAGGCTCTTCAAATGAATCCTCACCCAGAGATCTCTACCTATGCTTCTTGGCTGACTGTACCTTGTCTGTTAAAGGACTGAGATGGGGAAGTCTTAATTGGAAGAATTTGGGTGTGCACCAGCAATTTCTTCCTCCCTCTAGTTTCTTCCAGCTTTTATTAGCCAGAATATTTTCTTCAAGGTGCTACAAACTCCGTCACGTACTCTCCAGTTTTAAAATGTGCATATGTTTGCAAACAAACTCCCTGCACCGAACCTCTTCTTAGGCAGCCGTGGGCTTCGAGGGGCTATTTCTTTCCTGGGATACCTGCGCTGGGAGGAGCATTACCTTCTCTCACGAGCGAAGGAGAGTGACAACTCCTTGTGCCCTTTGAATTCCACTGATTCCCTCTGTTGGCGTGGCCATCGTGAGTGAGAGGCCATCTTAGGCAGACGAGTTTGGGTTGAATCCTTGCTTGCTCTGAATGCGGTGTGTGTGCTGGTGGGGAGTGGCTGGCCCTCCCTTACCCGCAGGGACATTTTGGCCCTGTCAGATTATTTTTTGTTTTCTCCCACCCCGCTGCGTTGCTTGTGTATTTTGTATTTTCCATTTTACTAGTGTATCTGTACAAAGGCTTAGGAAATCTGCCAGATTGCCTAAATCAGCGCCTGAAAACAACTATATATAGTAACTGATAAGTCACATGAGCTCGGCTCGCATAGATTAGCATTTACCTTTCCTGAGTAAAGAGAATATTGTTTGATACTTGTTGATACCACCAATTTTCGGTGAAGAAACACAGCACCGATAGCAAGGGACCGGCTTTGAGAGGAGGCTCCAACCCAAGCTGAAATGCCTTTACACACACTGTTCTGATTGTATCTGTGCGTTAAATCAAATCTATATACGTGATCTGATCTCTCGTATGTTGCCAAAAATAAACATATTGTGTCCCAAAGAGGGAAGGATCTGTAAGCCACGGTCTGGCTGAAGCCGGATGAAAGCGTGCTTACTTCCATCCGCTTGTTCCGAATTAACTCTGTGATGGGCCAGGGCCGTACCCGGCCCAGCGCATCCTGAATTCCCACCCTACCTGCTTAGAAGTCCCCATATGATGCTGAGAACTGCTCGGGGTCTGGCTGGGGCCATGAGAAAGGCACTCCGGAAAGCCCATATGTCACCAGGGTGTTGGCTCTACAGGCAGAGCGTGGAAACCTGTGAGTGCTGTGTGTGTGCATGCAAACCCAGAGGTATTTATGCTAAGGCACCTCTTTCCATAGCCTCTCTTTTACGTGACGGTTCAGAAATGCTTAACGAGATCTTGCAACGCCCTTCCAGGGTAGGCTTTTCTTAATCCCATTTTGCAGGGTCTCAGGCTTATGCTTTCAGACACGCTGAAAACGTGCAGCTTTTTCTTGCCTCCAAAGTCATGAAAGATGCTCTTTTCAGAGCAGGACCCATCCTTCATCCCCAAATACCATCAAAATGAAGATGTCTTTGGCAATATCAGTGGCCCAGCCAAGGGCTCTAGTCCCACTGCAGCGTGGTGGGCCCACGGCCCTGGTGTGCCAGCCTGCCCCACTGCTGCTTCTCCCCATAGCGCCAGTATTAAGGAGCAGGGTCTGGGGAACACAAAAATCCTCTCCTCTAGTGCCGGGAAAAAATCTGTTTTCAAGATAGGGACTGGGATGGCTTCAGCCAAAGGCAGCATCACCAGCATGGGACTGTCCCCCAGGGGAAGGGGAAAAGCAGCGTGGGCAGCAGGGCAAGGGAGAGGATCCTGCCCCTCTGCTCCACTCTGGGGAGACCCCCCTTCAGTGCTGGGGCCAGCTCTGGAGTCCTCAGCACAGGAGAGACATGGACCTGGTGGAGCGGGGTCAGAGGAGGTCCCAGCGAGGATGGGAGGGCTGGAACCCCTCTGCTGGGAGGCGAGACTGGGAGAGTTGGGCTTGTTGGCTTTCCTGCTGCGGTGCTCCATGCCCGACCCCAGGTACAGGGATGCTGGTGGGGTGAGGATGATGTGACTGATGCTACTTCTAAGGAATGGCCTCGCTCTTGCCAGCAGCATCTCTAGCCAAAATTAGGAAGCAGAAAATTCCATATCCCTCACCCCAATCCTGCCCTGATCAGAGCCAGAGCTCTCTGTGGGACAAGGAACAGGTCCCAGGAGGCCCTCAGAGAACTTTGCCACTGCCGCTGATACTATGGCAACAAGTGCTAATGCAAAACCCTAAGAAAAGCACGGACAGAAACTCAGGGCAACAAATTATCTTTGCTTTTTGCTGTGTGCAGTTACCGAGGATGCTGGGGCAAAGAGGGCAAGAGCTCTGCCTCAGCTCCATGCACTGGTTTCATTGGTGGGGAATCACACCTCCAGTCCTGCTGTGCCTTTTGGTGTTGAAGGGAGGTGGTAGCAATTCTCAGGGGACAGAGAAAATCTGGCAGCCTTTGAAGCAGCAGGCTTTCATGGGGACCTGGAAGGAGGAGGCTCATGCCTCCAGACTGAGGAACCCAGGCTTGTGCTGTAAGGAGCCTGATGTTTTCTGGAGGTTTTTAAATAGTGATATGAGTCACTCTTTCTGAAAGTCAGGGACAATAAGGTTTATTGCTGTTTAGTTCCCTAATTGTATTACTTCTCCCACTTTTAAAAAAGTGGGAAAAATTTAACGCTGTGCTAGAAGGATTTTGTAGAGTCAGCAGCAAAGGAGGGGACAAGAACGTGAGTGGCTGAAATGAGCTGCAAGTTTAATTCCTGGGCCGACTCTGAGCCGAGAGCTCTGCTGCTGACTTTACTGATGCCGGCTGGTGGCTCTGGAGCTATTACAGCTCCAGCCAACCTGCTGTGATTTTTTTAATTATTTTTTTTTTTAATTCCTTTTTTCTTTTTTTCCAAATGGAGCCCAGTTCCCCTCTTGGGTTGCGATTGGATTTTGAGACCATCCATCAAGCAGCTTTTTCTCATTTATTTCCTACCTACCTATTTTGTCATTTAGGACAAAGCCATGTTGTGTTAACACAGGTCCCATTTGTCAAACTGGAGTCTCTGGTGCAATTCCAGTCCTCTTGGTAAATCAATGGTGGCGAAATTTATGTTTTACAGATGGGCCGAGCCCTAATAAGAACATCAGTTCTAGACGGGGTTAGCAGCAGAATTGACGGTTTTATCTAAACTCCGTTTCGGTCACACACCACAGGCGCCAAGAAAACATTGTGCGAAACAGTAAAAGAGAAATGGCAGGCGTGCTGCTGAAATCTGCTAAGCCTTGAGCTCAAAATTAAAACAAAACCTTGTTTCTGTCATCTGAAAAAGAAAGGAATTTTGTCAAGACAGTTGTCTTGGCAACATTAAAATGTATTGCCTGCAGTCTGTTGGGAGAGGTGTGGTTCCTACGGGATGGGGAGAAGGGGACGGGAGTGAGGGACTTTGTTACGTTACAGTGAAGTTTTGACGTGGTTCTGCCTGCTTTAGCATTGCTGCTCTGTGGTTAGGGGTGTGCAGAAAATTGGCCTGGGTGGGATGGAATGAAATAATTCAGTTGGACGAGACCTACAATCACTGAGGTTCAACAAGGCCAAGGACCAGGTCCTGCCCTTAGGTCACAACAACACCCTGCAGTGCTCCAGGAGCTGGGAACAGTGGCTGGAAACTGCCCGGCAGGAAAGGACCTGGGGGTGTTGGTCAACAGCCAGCTGGAGAGCAGCCAGCGTGTGCCCAGGTGGCCAAGAAGGCCATCAGCATCCTAGCTTGTGTCAGCACGTGTGGCCAGCAGGACCAGGGCAGGGATCATCCTGCTAGACTGGGCACTGGGGAGGCCCAACCTCGAATCCTGGGGTCAGGTTTGGGCCCCTCAATCCAAGAAGGACATTGAGGGGCTGGAGCATGGCCAGAGAAGGGTCTAGAGCACAAGTCTGGTGAGGAGCAGCTGAGGGACCTGGGGGTGTTGAGCCTGGAGGAAAGGAGGCTCAGGGGAGACCTTCTCGTTCTCAACAACTCCCTGAAAGGAGGTTGGAGCCAGGTGGGGTCGGGCTCTTCTCTCAAGGAACAAGTGACAGGACAGGAAGCAATGGCCTCAAGTTGTGGCAGAAGAGGTTTAGGTTGGACATGAAGAACAATTTCTTGACTGAAAGTGTTGTGAAGGGCTGTCCCGGGCTGTCCCAGGCTGCCCAGGGCAGTGGTGGAGTCCCCATCCCTGGAGGGGTTTCAAAGCTGTGGAGATGTGGTGCTGAGGGACGTGATTTAGTGGTGCCCTGGCAATGCTGGGTTAGCAGTTGGACTTGGTGATCTTGAAGGTCTCTTCCAACCAGAATGGTTCTGTGATTCTATGATTTAGTCTAACTGCTTAGAAGGCAGTGCCAGTGGCTGCTTGTGCCAGTGGGACCAGGCTTTCTTTGGCTGTTTAGTTCCCTGGGAGGGATGATGGGGATGAACACAAAAGCAACTGCCATGAGTTGGATAAATGTGCAGGTCGCGGGGCTTTGGGGCAGCCTCAGCCCAGTGACATGGCCGTGAGCAAATGCACATTGTTCTGCTTTCCAGAAAACAACCTTTTGACTAGAGGCACTGAACCCTCTTGGGGAATAGACATTGATTTATTTATCGCAGAAAGCAAGCGTTTATTTTATTAACTGTTCTTTCACCAGCACTGGGCATATTTTCAGTGTAAACAGCCGTGCCCTGCTGACGTGGGGGAGGCAAGGGGGTCTCCAGGGCTGAGACCTTGGTACTTCATCCCTTCGGCAGCATCCTTCCCAAGCCTGCTTGTTCCTGTGGCTGCGTGGAGCAGTCCAGCAGCATCACTGGGCACTGGCATCAGCATCTTGCACAGATGGCAAAGTGCCTCCTATTTAATTTGCTCCTATGTGTAAATCAGATTCGTCGGGGGTGAAGGAAATGTCACGGCCTAGGTGAAATAACTGCTTCCCAGCCTCGTGCGCTGGGGATGGGAAGGGAGAAGCAGAGCATGTTGTTTGGCTGTGGAGGAAAAAGGGCTTGCTTCTTCCCAAGTGGATTTTGGCAAGGTTGGTGAGAGCTGGATAATTAGAGATAGCCGGGGGAACGTTGTCTATATATTCTGAGGATTAAAAGGCCATGTACATAGATACGTGGTGGCGTTGGTCTGAGCCGAATGAGAGTCGAGTGCGGAATTGCTGGCACGAGCGAGCTGGCTGCCAGCGATTCACTCCAACGCTCCATTTTCAGATGCGTAAACACACCGGTTTACTGTAAGTGTGCATATGTTGCATCCCATTGCTCCTCATCAGATTCACCGACACTCCATGGGTCATCAGAATTAGATGGGCACAAATCCATCAGCCCTGGGGTTCTTTGTGGAACGCTATAAATCCCACAAAAACTAATTAAATAGGACAATGGTGTCCATTTAAAGCTGGCACATAGAAATATAAGCCATTACCACAGCGAAGGACTCAACATCAATTTTGAGGGCAAGGGCAACCCAAGTGTCCACACTGAAGGGCTGGTGTTGGGCACATCACGGCTCTCCGTAGCCTGCGGCTCCTGGCTGGGAGACTTAAGAGATTGTGCTAAGCTCCTAAAGATTGATTTCTCCTCCGCTCTGCTTTCTAAATCAAATCACCCAATTAACGTATGTGCTGGAGTTTGTTGCTTGAAATGTTATCTGATGATTCTAAAAGCTTTCTGGTATTGCTTTTCGGAGGGCTTGTTTGTTAAGTGAATGCCTTCGTGGCTGCTGCCGTAGGGGAGCCTGCTCTGCTGCTCTTCCCTCCGTTGATCAAAGCCTCCAAACAAGCGATGTCAGCGTGGATCGGGGTCGGGATCAGAGTTGACGTTTGTCTGGGGTGCTCCAAGCTTGCAGCTCTGCGGGGCTTGCTGCTCTTCTGTAATTCAAATTGGTTTTATGCTTTGGAAAGGGAAGGGAAACTGAGGCAGGGAGTGGGATGGCACCGTCCATGGTTGTTTATTCAAGGGGGGTGGCTGGGCAGGGAGCTGAGCCTGGTCAGCCCAGGTCATCAGCCATCTCCTGGCTGTCTTACAGGGGTGAAGTAAGTGTTTCCACCTCAGCAGCACTCACCCCAGTGAAACCCTGCTCGCTGCGCTGCTCTCTCTGGTGTTAAGGAGTTAGACATGACACCTCCAGTAGCTTTAAATGTATGACCTGGCAAACGTACTCCTACTCTTGGGTTCATAAATCAGATTCTTAATGATGCTCGTAGGGAGAACTGAACTTGGCAGAGCTGAGCACAGCTCAGCCACCCACACTGCAAACAGCCCTGTCGCTTCACACGGGGTTAGAAGCTTCAGGCCTCATCCTAAATGTGTCCCCTGCCCTGGGAATAGACCTACAGATGTCCTGGGACACCCTGGGACCTGGGTGTGGGGGAAGCCCTGACCCATGCTGTGTGTCTGGGGAAGCCTTCCCAGCACTCCCAGATGTCTCCTGTTGCCTTCTCCTGCCCCTGAACTTCTCCATCTCCCTCTTCTCTTCAGTCTTGGCTTGTGCAAGGTTTTGCAGCTGGAAAATAGTTGGACTCAACGATCGTAAGTTTATTTTCCAACCTAAATGATTCTAGGATTCTGTGAAAAAGCTCATTCAACTCTTCCTCAAAGGAGTAGAAGGGTCAAGAGCTTAGAGACAAGTTGCCTTCAATCTCCTTGCCTGCCCCTCTGCTTCTGGCTTTTTTCTGACCTTCCTTACTCTGGGAAGAAAAAGAAAAGAAAAGGGTTGAATTGGTAGGAGGGGAAAAAATCCTGAACAGGTAAATAATGTTGTTCCCTGTCTTGCAGCCAGTCTCTGGCTGCTGCCGCAGAGTCCGCAGCTGAGGTGGGGGGAGATACCGGCCACCGATCACCCATATGTGAAAGCATGCAAGGTCTCACCCTCTTGTCTGTGGGGGACACACTGGCGCTCATCCCCCATCTTGGAGAAAGCCTTGGCTAGGTTCTTTGCCTACAACCTACATTTTTTCTTCTCTTTCCCTCTTGCAAGGAGTGCTGAGGTGAATTCAGGAATGGGGAACGATGTGCAGCCGGTAATAGTGTTGTTCCCTGTGATTTTGCAGGTTGGAGCTGCGTACCTGTAACAAATCACAAGCTTTTTGGGAGGATAGAACTGGAAATTGGTCTGGTGGGAGAAAAGGCACTTTGGGGTTTCTCAGCTCTTTGGGGTGGGTGAGGGCATTGTGGGCATTTGCAGTGAGCTCAGCACTGCCCCGCTCCCCTGCAAGCACTGGAGTAAGGGGACAAGCTGGGCTGAAAGGCATCATAGAGTCATAGAAGGGTTTGGGTGGGAAGGCCATCTAGTGCAGCCCCTCTGCAGTGAGCAGGGACATCTGTAACTAGAGCAGGTTGCTCAGAGCCCCGGCCAACCTTACCTGCAATGGTTCCAGGGGTGGGGCATCGAACACCTCTCTGGGCAACCTGTGCCAGGCTCTCACCACCCTCAGAATCAAAAATTTCTTCCTGATCATCTCTTCTGGCTGTTGAGCATCTGCCTGCAGGAGCTGTTGGGGATGGCTGGAGGTGACAGGGGTTTGTGCTGGGCAGCCCCCAACATTGCCCTGGCCCTGCAGAGGTGGGCACGATATGAACACAGACTTCACCAGCTGCAAGGAGTTCATGAGCGCTGAGCTGCCGGTGACTAATCCAGAGCAAACAACAGGGTTGTCCCCTTGAAAGGAAGCTGACAGTCCCACACTTGCATGGTACTCACACTGCTTTCAAAGCCTTGTTCGTCCTTACAGTGTCAGCTAATACATTAGAAATGAGTCCTGTGTGGATTGGTGGCTTGCCCAGGGTGACCAGCAGAGGGGCTGGGGGATGCAGGAACTGTGCTCACAGGCTGCTGGAAGCAAGGTGAGGTAAAGATAGACCCTGAACAGGGAGAAGGAAGCCAGTCCTGTGGTTTGGCACCAGCATCAAAGAGCTTGTGAAATAGGGGGAAGACTCAGCTAGAAGCCTGCTGTGTCCAAAGCTGCCAGTGAAAGTGGGTTCTGGATAGAGAAGGGATGGAGGGGCTGGAAAGGAAGAAGGAGAGGGACAGGACCTTTCCTGTAGAAGCAGATCTTTGTTTCCCTCCATCCTCCCCAAATATGTGACCTTCCACCCCCCCGGTGGCCTTAGAATCTGGAGGAGATGTCCAGTTCTGCTGCTCCGAGTCCTGTGAGTTGGCACAACCCATGGTGGCTGGTGGAGGTCCTGCTCCAGTGACCTCTGGCCAGGGCCACTTGCAGGAACTCACCCAGCAATTAGGGCTTAAGTCACCCAGCCTAATGAGCCCTTGAGGAGGTGACTCCCCATTGACCTACTCAGGTGGCATTTAACCCCTGCTGCTCTGCAGGGCTGAGTAATGGCAGGAGAAGGGCAACGGGTTAAATCCATTGGCTTGGGTTATCGGGCTCTAATTACTTTATTCTTTACCCGCCTGTAAAAAGCCAGTCTGAGGTCAGCAGCCTTCGTCACATGAGGATTAAAATGCTCAAGTGAGTTAATGCCAGGGCTGGTGTCACTGCCCTGCTCTTCAGATCCTTGTTTTTCCCATTGGGGTGCTGGAAGGAGGTCCTGGCAGAGGGAGGGTGTTGGTGCTTGGTGTCTGAAGGTGCACGCGCTGTCCCAAGTGTCTTGCCTGTGAGAGACAGGAGAGTGTTTTCCTTGGCACATCAGCGCCTTCAGCCTGCAGATCTAGTGCCCTCTGTTCTCCCTCCAAAATTCAGATTTAAAAAAGAAAAGAAGACATCTGCCTTTCAGCTTGCTGCTAAACGCCAGGGCACAGTCCCAGAGAGAAACGTTCTCCAGAGCATCTAAGAAAAGGGAGGGGAGCGCAGAGAGGATTTGGCAGCTGGAGTTACTGAACACAAGTGTAGGCATGTAAGAACTGGGGTCCCATCAGGAGTCAATGAGACATGGCTCCCCAAGCCACGCGAGGGCTGTAGAAAGTCAGGCCCAGCTGCATGAGGTTCCCCTGAGAGCTGGGTAAACTCATCCCATGTTCTCCTCTAGATGGTTTTCCATCAGCTAAAGCCGTTGGTTTGGGAGCTGTTCAGAAGTGGCTGGGAGGGCTGGGCACGGGGGAGTGCTAACTTTGCCTCCTCTAACCCCTTGCCAGGTTTGAAATATGAGGACTGGAGGAGCCGAGGAGGGCTGAGGCTGTGATCCCTGTAGCCAGGCTTAAAAGCACTTGCTGTTGTAAGTGCTTTGCTGTAACTCAGGGTAAGGAGCTGAATGTTCTCTTCTGCTGTCTCATTTTGCTTGTGGCTGCTACTCTGTCTCCTGAAGCATCAAAACAGACTCGGTGTGACATTACCTACGGAACGTGTTTCATCCTGGGCAGGGACATCCATTCCCTGTCTGGTCACCCCAACCCATCTCGACCACCACGTTGTTGGATACTCTGGAAAACTCACGGAGACAAGATCCTCAGCTGGCAGAAATAGCTGCCAAGCTCCGTGCGGCTCTAACCCATTTGCCAGACTTGCACGGTTATTGCTGGCCCCCCATGGGCAAAGCGAGGAGGGTCCCAGCCAGGCTGCCCAGCAGCCCCTGCCCAGGGCTGCCCCGCTCCCCCCTGCAGTTTCTCAGCCCCCGCCGAACAGATGGTGCCGATTTTCACGGGGGGGGGGTTGGAGGAAGCCAAGCCCAGAGCGATAGGAGGCTGCAGCCTGTCTCCCAAATGCAGCCCGGGGGGTGACATCTGTGGGAATGGGCTGATGCATGTGGGTGTCTGTGGAGTGCCGAGCCCTGTGCCGAGCCACCACTTACACCTGCCCTATCTCACTTTTCTTTCTCCTTTGTTTTCCGTTTTGTTTTTTTTTTCCCTCCTTTCTAGATAAAGACGTCCGTGGACCGTTTGCAGGGATGCCGGTGAAGCAAATGAGCTGCCTCCCCACCTCTGCCCAGCGCAGGACCAGAGGCTGACCGGAAGCTGGCATGTTGGTCCCTCCAGCTCCTGCTCAGCTGCCCACCCTGCCCCTGGCTGTGCTTTCCACCGGCGGTACACCCTGTTCTCCCCGGGCTACATTTTGGAGAGAGACAGCGGCGAGGATGCTGCAGAAAGCCAGCCAGCAGCCAAAGCCCAGCAGAGTTTTGCAGTGAGGCCAGTTGCTTCAAAGCCAAAGGGTTGCCCCTTTCCTTTGCATCTGGGACAGTGAATTTCTCTGCGCTCAGCAGGTCCTGGTCTGCAGGCTCGAAGAGGGGGGCTGCCATGGAAGAGAATGTGTTCAGCGTGCAGCAGATACAGCCCAACGTCATCTCGGTGAGGCTCTTCAAGCGCAAGGTGGGCGGCCTCGGCTTCCTGGTGAAGGAGCGCGTCAGCAAGCCACCCGTCATCATCTCTGACCTGATCCGGGGAGGGGCTGCCGAGCAGAGTGGCCTCATCCAGGCTGGGGACATCATTTTAGCTGTCAATGGCAGGCCCCTGGTAGACATGAGCTATGAGACTGCGCTGGAGATACTGAGGAACATCGCCTCCGAGACCTACGTGGTCCTCATCCTGCGAGGCCCTGAGGGCTTTACCACTCACCTGGAGACCACTTTTGCAGGCGACGGGACACCAAAAACCATCCGTGTCACCAGACCTCTCTGCCCGACTCCAAAGGTGGTTGACTTGTCCAACCCGAGCCCCCATAGCAAAGATCAGCCGCTGCCAGCAGCCGACCGCACCATGGGCTCCCTGTGGACAAGAGAGATCGGACGGGAGATGGAGCCGATGGTCCATGTTAATGGTGTCGTTACCAGCAACAAAGGGCAGGACACTGGCAAGGGGAAAGAAGGTGCTTGTGGTCACCCTTGCCTCAACGGTGGTGTGGAAGACAATGAACTGCTCAAAGAAATCGAGCCTGTCCTGGATCTCCTGAAGAGCAGCAGTAAGGACAGCAATGGAGATGCACCCTCCAGGGTAGAGACAAGAGATATAGAAGTCCAGGTGGACTGGTAGGTCCTTAAATACATTTTTTTAAAATTTTATTTTACATTTGATGAAATGTGCTCATTTTGAATACCCAATGCTGCCTGTTTTGGTGTCTGCAAGCACCTCTCCAGAAGCGGCTCCTCTCTGCCACAGAAGGACGGAGCTGGAGAGGGAGGGATGCAAAACAAGGGGAAAGCACTTGATGAGGGGAAGATAAAAGTAATGAAAAATTTGGAGTAGGAGTTGGAAGAAAGGGAGAAAGATATAAGCGTGGGCAATCACCAAGACAGGGGGATTAATGTCTCATGGAAAGCTGGGCTATGTGATGTGCTGGATCCCATGCTGGGCTGGGCTTTGCTTCTGTTCCATGTTCTTGATCTCATTTATTTTAAATTTAAACAAAATCCCGTGCCTCAGTTTCCCCACCTGTCAAACAAGATTCCTGGTATTGTCAGTCCTTGCTATGCTGCTTTAGAGTTCTCCCCTTGAAATCCGCTACTGATTAACTGATGGAGAGGGAGAAGGAAGGTCAGACCGGTGGAGCACTGTGCTTCCCAGGAAGAATGAGTTTCAAAATCTTCTGTGCTTTTAGCAATTTGGCTCTGGCTTTGGGGAGGGGAGAGGGGACCCCAGTTCAGCTCCAGCTGAAGCCAAGGGGACCTCTGCATAAGGGCAGTGGGACCTGCCTTGGGTGCTCCCACCTTCTGGGAAGGGAGAAAATTTTTCCCGTCTAGAGTCAGAAATGGCAGTGCCTCGTTGAAATGCAACAGCAGAGCTGCCTGTTCATCCCCTCCACTCTTTCTAGACCAAGCTAATAATTTCAATATGCATATGCACGTATAACCACGGTGGGAACATATGGATGCTTGCCCCATGGCTTCTTGAGGAGGGTGAAGTCCCATCATGCCGATGGAGCTGCTTCGTTCCTGATACCTGCTTCTGCCAGGGGCCATGTGCGCAGTGTTGCCCTCCTGATCCTCAGCATTTCCCTGCCATGTAGATCATCATTCTGGCACTGAAGCAGCTCCCTGTGGCCCTTCATGCTTTGCAGAAATGTTGTTAGTAGCTCTCTTCTGTGGTACCAGTTCTCTCGCCTTCTGGCCATTTATTAGCAGTGATAGGCTGTGCTTTCCTGGTGCCTCTCCCCAAGTCCCCGAACACATTTTAGCAGCATCAAGTGCTGCACCAGGTTGTGGCTGCCCTTGTATCGACTCGCTGGAAAAGCCAGGAGGCTTTTTCAGGAGGGTTCATTGAAGCTGGTGATCTCGGTTCAGTAACAGGGATTTGTAATTCCAACTTCCCTTGCTGCCTCTTCTTCCTTATGGTGGGGGAAAAAAAATTATACTTATTTTTTCTTAATAAGAAACAATGGGAGGGGAAAGGCAGAGCTGTGGAGGAGTGGGATCCCTGTGGTGGGTTCCCTGCCTGGCTCGGTGGCAGAACCCAGGCTGAGCTCCCGATCACTCCCATCACAAACCAACACCCACAGTGTGTGTTTTCCACCTTCCTTTTTTTTTTCTTTTCAGTTGTTTTTGCATTGCTGTTTCTGCTTTCCCAAATTATGTGTGTTTTCTGTGGAGGACACCATTGCTCAAAGCCCATTAGGGTGGTCACACTGAGTCAGAGGAAAAAACAAATCGGCTCAGCTTGGTGGCAGAAGAGTGGTGGGACAGGGCATGCTTGGGGACATCCTTCCCTGAAATCCCCTCCCTGTCACTCGTGCCCCCAGGTTTCAGCACATTTGGCTGCTCTCAAAACCCCTTGGTTTTGATCTCTGCTGTGCAATAGGAGGCAATTTAACCCCACAAAACCTGGGAGTCTGTCTGGAAAGCTGAGGGTTACTGAGACCTTTAAAGGGTTGTGCTTGACCAGAAGTCCAACAAAATGTGCAGGGTTACTTAATTCCCTCTGTCCCTCTGTTTTTGCCAAGACAGCTGGGGTGGAGCTGGGGGTCACAGCCCAGGGAAGCCCCTGGAGGACGCAATCCCAACCACTGATACAAGAGACAGCTGCACCCTTCACACCATGTTCTCCATTGTCCCCACACCATCCCACCAGCTGCAGGGGCTAGGGCTATGAGGAAATTCTGCTCCAGCTCAGGAGAGGGAGGAAAAACATGATTTTTTTCTTTGAGGAGTCTCTTCTACTCGGAGAGTTTAAACCAAAACACTTTGGATTCACTTAAACTGAAGGACCTTGAATGAGCAAGAATATTAGTGGAGTGCGTACTTCACCAAAACTCCACCTGCTTTATTTTTCAATACCCTTAAAAAAAAAAAAGATCTATGTAATCTATGTACCTTGGGACTGAAAAGCCACTTTTGGGTCAAAATTAGTCTTCAATCTTCTGCTTGATGAAAAGCTGGAGCCTTGCTCTTGCAGGAGGACTATGTCTGAGCGAGAAGACCTGCACTTGAGCAGACAAGTGGGGAAGGAGATATATTGCAGGGAAAACTTGTCGAGAGCCACTCTGCAGGGTAAAGGGCATTTCTCAGCCACCTCTTCTGTGACGAGCCGGAGATGATTCATCTCCTTGGCTTGGTCTCAGACAGAGCTGGGGCATCCTGAAAGTCTTCTACAGTGAGAGTCTTCCTGGTCCATAGGAGGAGTGCAGGAAGGTTAGGGAGCGATGGGGAGTGGACAAGTGAGAGACTGTTGGTTAATGCCAAAGAAATGGTGAAAAAAAAAAAAGCAAGCCTGATCAGATTGATACAGCTCTCACACCATAGCCTGTGACTTCTCAAGGTTTCGGGAGAGAGCAAGCAAAGCTGGTGTTAGTCAAAACAGGAGTAGAGCTGTACCTAGACACCAGGAGGGTGCAAAACCTTGCTCAGGGTTGAGCCTGACACCTACGGCCTGGACCACTTGACCATCAATCCAGCTGGAGATGCTGGTCTCAGAACCAAGCCTGTTCTGTCTCTGTCTTCGCCTGGTGCTGACCTTTGCAGCCCGCAGCTCTTTGTCAAAGCCAGTCTAGCTCGCAGAACTGTGACAGCTTTCCTAGGGCAGAAAGGAACAGTGCAAGTTTGAGGTTATTCACAAGGAGCCAAACTCCTCTTGTTCAAGGTGGGCTTTGCCAAAAGCTATTCAAATTCCACCTGATGCTTTGGGCTTTCAGCCAGTGTCTCTACCATTACTTCCAAGGAAAAGCGGAAATTGTGAAGTTTGCACTGGGAGAAAAAAATCAGTTTGTCCTCATCCCCTGCACCTATGGTCTGTGCTCCCTGGGGGAGCTGTCCCTGTGACAACCTGGCTTTTCCTCCCTCCTGATTTCCAGCTGTAAGGTGCTCTGGGCCCATGGGATGGGCTGTGACCACGGCTGAATGTCTGCTGCTTGGCTCCAGCCATCTGCAATGATGTCGATCAAAAAGAGAGCATGGAAGTGGGGCACAAGGTATGATGAGAGCTGGCATTTCTGCCATGAGGCTCACCGTTGGCTAGAAAACAAAAATAGAGTTTGATTCACTCACTGCCAGCTAACCTAGGTCTGTTTTTCCCTCTGAGCTCTAGAAAGATTGTCATGTCCCATCTTCCCTCTTTCTCCCCTCACTCTGAGTTGCCAGCATTTATTTTTCTTCTCAGGTCTATTCCATAACATGAACAGTATGATGGAAACATGGCAGTTTTGGTCCAAAAAGCAGCATCAGCAGCCCTGAGAGGGAGAAGTGTGCTGAGAGCAGGAATTCTGTTTATGAAGGGTTTCAAGGTTTCAGGCTCCATCCTGCATTGGAACAAACCCCGTAATTTTGCCGTTCTCGAAGAGAAAATTCTCTTCCTCCCACCTCCTTTGCTGCCGCCAAAATCTCTTTGTGTTGCTCAAAACATTTCATTTGCATTTCTGATGTCTTCATTATTCTGTACTTGGACATGAAACTTTAAAACCTCTGAAAGGAAAAGGTTGCCTGAAACTATCATGTTATTGCCATTCTGCAAAATGGTGAAGTAGGCAGCTTAGGCAGTGAGTAACCCTCCCCTTCTTCCTCAGCGGATTCTTCTTCCTCGTCACTCTGACATCAGTCTAACCCAGAGAGACATTTTATGCCTGCAAACAGCATATTCCACCTGAATATACCCCTGTGGAGCTTTCTTGGACCACCCTTCACCTGCTCAGCCCCGCTGTGGTTGTGCTGCTTCTTGCAGCCCATGGGGCAGCTATTCTTCTTGTACATGGTCCCAGCAGGCAAACCCGTGATCCATGGATGAGCCTGGACTCTGCCAGCAGAGCTGAACCATGTTTGGCCTCCAGATAAGAAGCTAAGGCTGGAATCCTCCGGGTGCTCTTTGGGCGTGGCTGGGAAGGGATGAGCGTGGCAGTTGCAGATTGCTTCTGGTGCTGGCTGCATCTTGAATGACAGGACTTTGGGATCAATTGAATCTGTTCCCAGGTCTTTATCTGTCAATGTCTACTCAACGGTGTTCACCAACCTCTTGTTTCATAGCCCCCTCTGCAAAGCTGCTCCATGCATCTTGCTCAGCTTATTAGCCCCTAATCCCAGCACTGGGCACGGCCCAGTGGCACTGACCTTATGAGGGTGCAAGACCTTCTTCAAGCTGTGCTTCATGCTTGTCAGTGAGGCTTTCGTCCCCCTCCTTTGGTGCTGTTCAGGCTCCTCTTTATCATCTAGGAAGTGGTTGCTCTGCACTTGCCTGCTCTGGGTGTGCTGACCCCACTGCCTCTTAGAGGAGCGCATCCCACCTTTTGGAGTTATCTCTTCCAACATTCCCACTTCCTTCCTGAGCTCTGCTCCATCTTCTTGCACTCTGCAAATCCCAGATCCTGCCTGATCCCTTCTCCAGCCTCCCCTTCCAAGATATGCTGTTGTACCAGACCTTGTTTTAACCCTCGAGACAAGGATTCTGCAGCCACCACGTTTTCCACTGTTGCAGGCTGTGAGCTGCCCCAGGGGCATGATAGCAAGGAAATATCATCTTCTGAAGATGCAATGCCCTCTGGAGTATGATTTTCCGTGGGGCAAAAGAAAGGTGAGGCAAGAGCCATTTACCCCAGCCTCTAGCACCGGAAGGAGGAGCAGCACATGGTGGAGCCTTGCAGCTATCTCCAAGGACACGCCAGGAGAGGGGAAGAAAATAAAAAGAAGGTATTTCTTCAAAGTATACACTTCCCACACAGATCCAAGCTCAAGCATAGGGTTTTCAGCTACTGGGACAAGAGCCTGGAAGGAGTCCATCCCCACAGTCACAGCACAGGATGCTGCTATCGGCATCACGGCACAAGGGTCGGCGTTGGAAGTGTGGACACTAGCATCTTCATTGACTCATCCAAATCGGCTCCTGGGGCCTGCAGCAGCTAGTGGTATCACTCAGCTCTGCCTGGAAAGTCAGAGAGATTCTTCTGTCAGGCAAATTCAAAGGAGCGAAGTGGCAAGTTTTCTTTTTGCTCATGTCTTTTTTATCTTTCTTTTTGGGAAAGCTTTGGAGAAATTTCTCAAAGGGCTGTCTCAGCAACTTCCCTTCTGCTTCATCACTCTGAGCACTGCAACATCATCAAATTAGTCAAAAGAAAACAGTGGTGCCTCTCATTTTTCCAAGCAGCCAGATGCTCTTTCTGAGGTGGGGCAGCGTCCCAGGCTCTGCACCAGTGGGAGAGGGCAGGGTTCCTCTTTCTTTTAAGTAACAAATTTTGCTTTCTGAACAAAAGATGACCCCAGACGGGGTCCCCTCCCAAAAACCTGCTCTGGATCCAAGAGATCTTGCAAGTAGTATTTAATAGAAGTGGCAGCAGAACTAGGTCAGAGATGGATCTCTGGATCCTGGATCCTGGATCTGGTCTTTCAGAGAGTTCAGCCAAACACGTGCCTCCAAGGACAGATCTTCAGCATTGCTTCCAATGCCTCAAAGACACTCAAGTGGTGTCAGGTCAGGTCTGACAGTGAGTTGGGAAGATTTCTCCAAAGGCATCTTGCTATTGGGTGATGCTCAAGCTCCCCTCTCCCCTGCGTAGCTGCAGAGGGGGTTGCTCCCACAGAACTCCCTGGAGGTCCCCAACTTGGTTATCCTGAAATAACCCTTGAGGGACCTGTGCTCTCCACATCACCCACCTGGAACCCCCAAGAACAATCCTTTGGGCTCTTATTTGTTAAAGTGCTTTTGGAAACATTATTTGGAGGCCGAGCTCAGGCACAGCGTTTTGTGGCCATCCTGCCAGTCTCTTTGAGTGTGTTCATGACACCCTTGTATGAACACGGCAGGTTACCCTGCGTCTCTGCTGGAGGCTGGGGAAGCCAAGTAAAGAGAGGAAAATAACTGACCCCAAAGACCCTGTTCCTGCTTGAGCTCGCAAACAAGGCAATTACAAGAAAAAGGCAGGAAATATTTGTAAAATGAAGCAATTGATTTTTAAATTTTTTTTCCCCCTCAACTGGGTTGAGGCTGTGGCTGCTCTGAATGGGCTTTTCTCTCTCTGTCTGTCTCCAAAAGACAGAGCCGGATACTTCTGGGCAGCCTCATCCGGGAGAGGTCTGGGCTAGCTCAGCGCAGGGACACGCACTCACAGCCCTGCGAGGGACCTGGCACCGAGCAAACCGAGCACAACTCCAGCACCCAGGCAAGAGATACAGCCCCACATTTAGTCTAATGGCTTTGTTGCAGCTACGCTTGACCATGCTTTCATAGCAGGGACCAAGGGTGAGGGCAGCACCTCGCTGCCTTGTTCACGCAGCCGTGAATCCGGCAAGAACAGCAATACACAGCCCCTTGCTGCTCCAGCTGCAACTGTGCAATGGGATGTGGAGCATTTTCTCCTGAGCATCCAACTCTTAATGCCTTCCCTGTTTCTCGGGATGAAGCATCTCGCTGTCGGGTGATGCTCGAGGCCAGTGAGTGGGAGCAGGGCCCCGCTCCAGCAATACTTGTTATACACAAAGCAGCCAGCTCCAGCGATGACTTAATCCAAGCATCTGGTCTTTTTCCATGCCGTTGGCACAGGTACCAGCATTTATGGCTTTACTAGTGTGCAGACAATGAGATTACGTGTGCAGCCTCCCAGCCGAGACCTCCGGCTGCTGCTGCCGGTTGATGGATTCCTCTCTGAGATTCCCTCATGCCGGCAGATGCCTGTTTAGACGGGCTTGCAAACACCTTCCTGGAAACATTGTGTCGTGCCAGGCACCTGCAGGCGCATGCTTGGTGTCATCTTGGAGGTGTCTGTGGGATGTCTGGCATGCTGGGTTCTGTCTGCCCAAGCTTCTCCTGTCTGTGTAGAGGCAAAGTCTGTGCCCCTGGAGAGGCACCATGATCCCCTAGAAGGCAGGTTCCCTCTGCCTAGTCCCAGGCACCAGTAAGACCAAGGGATTTCTTCCATCACCTTATGGATTTAGTGCTTGTATCTTGATTTTGGGCCAGTTATGGGGAGCAGCACGTTGGGACCTATCAGCTACAGGAGGTGGCTCATGTATGCCCATCATTTCATGTGCTCGGTGGCTCTGTATTGACCTGCCTCCACTCTGTCTGATATGATGGGCCTTGGGGCAAGAGGGCAGGGCTGTGCATGTGGAAATGAGTGTTCTCCAGGAGGTTTAATAGCTGGCCGTGACTCTGGGGGAAGAGCCAGCTTTACTGAATTTTCATCCTGCTTTCTCTGTCTGGCTGCTGGGAGCTCTCTAGGTAGGCTGGATGTGTCAGGAGACCCTGAACTTCCCCTTTGGATGGGCTGGTAGAGGACAGAGTGGGGACTGTAGAGTTCATGGTTGTCCCCAGCCCCGAGTGCTCCCGGCAGCACTGCCACCATGTAGCAGAGAGCTGGGACTTGTTGTCTTTGGCTGTGGCTCTGCCATGCAGTGGGTGGGGTTTCTTGTGTTTTATCTGATTGAAACCCTTTCACTTACTGGTAGGGGCCAAGTCACAAAAGAACAGCTTTCTTTTCCTGGGGGGAAGGGGAGGAAGGGGACATAGAAAACCCAGTAAAAACAGCCCCTACAGCACCTAGACCTCCTCACTCACACCAAGCTGACCACCTGCACCCTAAGGCAGCTCAATGTTTGGAAGGTGTCCAGGAGCTTAGTGTAATATTTTGGCAGCTGAACATTGCTCTGCAAAGGCAGAAAAATCACGGAAAACTTAGAGCACGGGGAGAATACCTTTTGAGTGAATAATTTTCCTTAAGCTGTACCTGAAGATATGAGCTCGGGTGCAAGGAGGATTGTGAACCTGAATTTGTTTGTATGTACGTGTCTTCCTGCAATGGTGTCAAGAGCATCGCGTCGGTGTGAACTATGTCCGAAGTGTGAGTGTCCTACTTTGGTTGGTGCCCAAAGCCTGCTGTCGTTAATGGGAAGGCTCATTATTGACTTCAGTGGGCATCTGAAAGACTTTTAAGGACTGACAGCAGGAGCAAAACAATTGCCAGGGCCTGTTGTGACAGGGCAAGGGGTGATGGTTTTGAACTGAAGGAGGGGAGGTTGAGACTAGAGAGAAGGAAGAAATTTTTGACGCTGAGGGTGGTGAGACGCTGGCCCAGCAGCTGCAGTCTGCCTGATCTGAATATCACGTCTCTAAACCCCATTTGTTTTTCTCCTTCGTGACGGCTCATATGGCAGTGGTTTTCCATCACCCGCTTGGATGGCATTTAACAGCCTCACCGGCATCCCTTGGTACATTCCTCAGGCACAACATCCCCGGTAGCCTCTGTGCACCATGAGTTTCACAGCGCAGGCTGGGGCGGCCGGCAGTGCAGACCTCTTCAGTCCCCCAGCCTGACCAACATCCCCAGCTCTGTGGAGGCAATCCATCAGTTTGCTTGAGTAAAATTGCTTGCACTCACTGGCATTTGCAGCATCTGTAAAGGTCAGGAAGAGGAGAGCGAGCTGTCTCTCCCTCCTGGGAGCCACCTATTTTTTCTTGGGTTTTTTCCCCTCTACTCCACTCAAGCTGCTCTGCAAACCCTGTGAGGTTTTACTATGAGCTTCTGCAGCTGGAATTGCATGTGGTTCTCCTTGCCCCAGCTCCCTGCTTGCTCTTTCAGAGCTCCAGTTTGGTTTTTGGGGTGCGGAGGGTCTGGGACCCTACTAGAGCTGGTGTTGGGGCAGAGGTTTCCTGTTGTTTTCCAGGCACTGCGCTCGCCAGCGTGGTGAAATGCCTGTTGTTTGGGTTGTCCTCGCTGCGGTGATTCATTGCCTTGGCCGAGGCAAAGTGTTTCCTCCCCTCTGCAAATTTTTGCTCCTGTGGGAAGCAGTTGGAGCAGGCTCTGTGGTCCCAGCCCCCAAGTGACCTTCAGCCCGCTGACCCAAATGGTTTTCTTAACCCTTCAGTTTCAGGGAAGGGGAAAACAAGCCGCAGAAAGCCTTACTGGCTCAGATGGAGAACGACCGTGTCTTTGGTGACCTGTGGGGGAAGAGCAATGTGCCTGTGGTCCTGAACAACCCCTACTCCGAAGCAGAGCAGGTAAGAGCCCATGGCTTGTGCTGTTCTGGGTGGGAAGGGAGTTTCAGGGTACATGACCCATCCTGGTGAGCTCTCACACCAGAGAACCTGCAAGGTCTACATCCTGAAGACCTTTGATACCAAGAACCCAATGCCTTTGGTCCAGAAGCTCAACTTCCCGTGGTTCAGGCAGGGTATAGGTCACTGGAGAACAATAGGCTTCATCTAAGGAGCCAGAGTGGGATGGGAACACAGCCAGGGACCAGGACTCTGAAACCTCCCTCGGGACCGTCATCCCTTTTCATGGCAAAAAGCTGAGTTGCGTCGTTAAAGTCGCTTTGATTCATATGATGGTAATTCAATAGAGCACTTCAGATAATATGTTGTACGGTGCCTTTTCATCTTCTCACACTCCACGGACATAAATTCTCTGGCTTCCTTGCCAAAAGTGGATTAGCTCCACGTTAGTAGCAAAGCCAGAGGCATAAGGCAGGCCCTGGCAGGCGAGAAAGATCACCTCGGGGAAAACATGACGTGCATGAGCACTGCCAAGCCTGTTCGGGGAAACGTGTCTCTCTGATGGGATTAACCAGCAGCAGGGCAGGACACAGGGGACCAGTCTGGCGACTATTTGGTCTCCTTGCCCCAGCATATTTCTCCGGGTGACACAGTAAAGATCGTTTTCCATGGGAGGGGAGAAAAGTGATTTAGTGGTCATGTGAAGACTTCCAAGAAATATAGTACTGCCTCAGCTCGGGAATGTCCTCAGCAGATACCTCTGTCTGATAGCCCTTCCCAGGTCCAACAAGCTCCAATGCACCACTCCTCACTGGCATGCCACGTGCAGATCACCACAAGGCTGGTGCCACTCATGGTGTGGTTGACACGCAGATGTTGAGCCTAGTCTTGATACCCAGAAGTGTACAGCAGCACCTCCCAGACCATGGTTCTGCCAGTGGATGTTTTCCCATTTCATGGGCTTTTGGCTGGATGCAAAGCCAGAAGCAGGGCTGAGATTACATGGTCCCTTCATGCCCATGGAGGTGACGTGGTCTTGATTGGGGTGGTTTCACTCTGCTCTGTGCCAGGAGCATCTGTCTTGTTGTGCTGACGCTGCTCAGGAAAAATGTTCATGAACACTTCTGCAGCACACGCCATACTAGAGACTCATAGGACATGCTGATGCACACGTAGGGTAGCTGAGATTCTTCTGACTGTGCCAGACTTGCTGCACGGTCTTAACCAACCCGGCTGGGTCCTTAGATGCAGTTGGGAGTGAATTCCCTCCTCCCCATGCCCGGCTGCTGCTGAGGATTGTGGCCAGGTCTCCCAGCAGCATAGACAACCTTACGGTGGGCGTCATCCTATATCAGCGCACATGAATAGGTGCATCCAAGAGCTGCCACTCGCTTTGTTCAGCTGCTGGAGAGACACCCCATGTCTCACCGCACGGTTAATGCACTGTGGCAGGTATTGCAAGCCCATCTCGCCCAAGGACAGGCCACAGCTCTGGTCCCTTTGCCCCAGCTCTGCAAAGACGCTCTCTTTTGCCTCCTTTGCTAAGCTCCTTCCATGTTTGTGTCTGTTACTATAAGCACTTTATAACCTTCTGTATTCAGAGCTTAATTTCTCTCCATGTTAGGGCTGCCAAAACCCCTAGTCTTAAGCTCCTGTTAAACTCTTTAATATTTTTTTTCACTAGATGTGCGGCTTTCTTTTTATCCTTCTCATCCCCAGATCGGCATGCCTGCTTTTCTGGAGGCACTTTAGTTTTTCCCCCGTGCTAACAGCAGCCGTTCCCCCGGGCTAAGTGCAGACAAGGCAACTGAACTCCTTGAAGCTACAAGAAATACTGTTAACACAGGGGCCAGTCAAGCCAAGCATGAGGTTTTTATACACCTTCTCCTTTAAAGCAGGATTGGGTGGGTTCACTTGGCCAGGTGGGGAATGCTCACTGAGGCTTGTAATAGGGTGCTGAAAGACCCATTAGGTATTGATTCCTATCCCTTTTTAAAATTTTTTTTTTTGCAGTCACGCAGGGTGTTTTCCGTCTTTCCCAGAACCCCAGTCCTCCTGGCCCTAAACCTGACGTGGCTGTGACTGCATCAGCCCGGGTCGTAGAATCGTAGAAGGGTTTAGATTGGAAGGGACCTAACCCTTTGTTCTAACCCCCCTGCCATGGCAGGGACACCTCCCACTAGACCAGGCTGCTCAAAGCTCCATCCAACCTGGTCTTGAACACCTCCAGGGATGGAGCATCCACAGCTTCCCTGGGCAACCTGGGCCAGTGTCTCACCACCCTCAGAGTGAAGAACTTCTTCCTAATTTGTAATCTAAATCTCCCCACTTCCAGATTGAACCCATTACCTCTCGTCCATCACTACAAGCTCTCTTAAAACATTCCTCCCCAGCTTTCTTGTAGTACTCCTTCAGATACTGGAAGGCCACAAGAAGGTCTCCCTGGAGCCTTCTCTCCTCCAGGCTGAACAACCTCAACTCTCTCAACCTGTCCTTACAACAGAGGTGTTCCAGCCCTTGGATAATCTTCTTGGCCATCCTCTGGCCCCACTCTGACAAGTCCATGTTCTTTTGCTGGGGGCTCCAGGGCTGGACGCAGTGCTCCAGGTAGGGTCTCACAAGAGTAGAGTAGAGAGGCAGAATCACTTCCCTTGACCTGCTGGCCATGCTGCTTTGGGTGTAGCCCAGGATATGGTTGCATGATCCACACAGACTGATTTGTTTGGAGCTTCAGGGTACCGGGCGGAGTGTTTGTCTATGTAGCTAGCAGGGGAAGGGAGCCAGAGCAGCTCCGCACTTGTAAGGATGATTTACAGCTTCATAAAAGCGAAAAACACACTTTCAGCTCGCAGGGTTAATGCAGTCTGGAAGGAAATGTCAGCAAACCAATAAATCTTTGACCTGGGCTAATGCTGCAGCCCTCATCCTCCCGTAGTTGACGCATTTCAGCAGAGCAATAGATGTCATCCTGGCAGGGACTCCCAAAGCCCAGCTGGGCTGCAGAAGGAAGGCTGAAGACCTGTAGAGCCCACTTGGGTCTGCCAAAAGGTCCCCGGTGGCCTGGCCGCAGGCAGCGCCCAGGGCTGGGTGTGTCTCTCCCCTGCATCTGGAAGTGCCGCAGACAGCTTGCAAGCTGCACGCTGACGATAAATGCCAGCACGCTCCCTTCTACAAGATGTTTGCATAATGCATGTGCGCCCCGGCTGCTATGTTAGTCTCTCCGTTTGTCCCGCTCTTGAGTCACTAATATCACAGCTGCCTAATTAAAACATGAAAGGATCTCGCACAACTTCCCTAACAGAACCAGGGGTAATATTTGGCTTCAGCTTTGCCATGCAAGGAAGGCAGATACACACACACACAGAGCTCTTTCTCAGTCTTTTCTGGGTGTCTCTCTCTCTCCACAGCTGCTCTGAGATGTGATTGCCAGACTTGGCACCTCTGCTTCTTGTAGGTGGTGTCACCTCGGCTGCTCCAGTCTGGCTGGCATCCCAGGGATTCGTCCTGCCTCTGCACCATGGCCCTTGTCCAGCAAGGATTCACACCTTGCAAGTTCCTGCAGGGAAAAGACAAAAAGGAAAGGGCCATGGAGATGCTGAGCGACTGGAGCATCTCTGTGCCAAGGAAAGGCTGAGAGCCCTGGGGCTGCTGAGCCTGGANGTCTGAGCCTGGCCCAGGCTGCCCAGAGAGGTTGTGGATTCTCCTTCTCTGCAGAGATTCCAAACACACCTGGGCATGATCCTGGGTGACCCTGCTCTGGGTGATCCTGCTGAAGCAGGGAGCCTGGAGATGATCTCCAGAGGTCCCTTCCAACCCCCACTGTGCTGGGATTCTGTGAAAGGGAGCAGCTTTGAGAGAGGTTTAAGGTAGAATATCAGCAGGCAGATGTTAAGCAGCCAATGGCCACCACCTTGGATCATGAGCTTGCTCACTCCAAGCATGGGGTCATCACTATGTCTGGATTCCTAACATGTTCCTGGGCCATACCTGCCCTAGCAAGATGTTGTTCAGCAGCATGTCTCCTAAGCTGCACTGAAGCCCTGTCAGCAAAGCAAAACTAGCTCAGAGTAAAAAAGTGATGTTGGATACAACCAACGCTTTCTGCCTGGTACTTCTGATTTCTGTCTGGCCAGTGGAGGTAGAGGTGAGGATTGGGTTTGTTTGTATTTTTAAGCAGCAGGTTTTGACTATTTTTACCAACCACATAGAGCTGCTCTGAGCAATCATGCTCAGAAGGAAGGTGGCAGATTATCCTCTTTGGTCCTGAGGGTGGCTCATCAGCAAAAGTGCTTGTTCTGAAACAAGAGCTTCTTCCACTGTGTGCTGGTTCTTCTTCTGTTGGTCCTTCAGGCTGTAATGCTGGATTTATACTATTGCTGCTAGTCCATGATCTGCAACTGTGACATGAGCCCAGAACCACCTGTGGTGAACCGACCACATGATTTTTTCTGCGACACCACCCAAAAGGAAGATGAGACTGCACAGCCTTGCTGAAGGCAGTGTCAACTTTAAAAAATACTTGTAGATGGATTAGAAAGGGACATAAGCTACAGGAATCATAGAATGATTTGGGTTAGAAGGGATCTTGAAGATCATAAAGTCCAAACTCCCTGCCATGGGCAGGGACATCTTCCACTAGAACAAGTTGAAGCTCCATCTAACCTGGCCTTGAACACTTCCAGGGACGTGGCATCCACAACTTCTCTGGGTGACCTGTTCCAGTGTCTTACCATCCTCACAGCGAAGCTCTTCATGTAGGAGGGCTACATCAAAACTCGGCCCAAGGCCAGACCTACCTTGCAGAGATACAAGACTTTAAGTGCTGCGAAATATAAGCAGGCTTTGACAGGATGCTCTGAAGTGGGATCAGGTCTCCCCTTGAAACCTGCAGCAACATGGTTGCAGTGACTGAATTACACCCCACTATAAGATCTGATTCCTAGAAGAAAAATCTCTGCTTTCCAGGGCCACTGTGGATCTCGCTGTCCCATGATTCACAAGCAGACAGTGATTGCTCTTTAAGTTTTTAAGTGGTTGGGGCAAATAAGGGTCACAGTAGAAATACTAGATATTATCTGTGAGAACACATGCAAATACAAGCACTTGTAGCCAGCTCTTCTCATTACAAGCTCTCTGCTGGCTGAGGCTCTTCATTCTGTTGGCATATAACTCAAGACATGCTGGATGAGTACACCCTGACGTAGAGTATTGGAAAGGGCTGGAGATTGAGAGTGGAGACTGAAGTAATCCATCTATGCATAGTTCAGCAGCCCTCCCACTTGCATAATTTACCCATCCTTGTTCCTATGATCTTCTAGCACTGATATCAAAGGAGATGTGCCTATGGCTGGCTTGAAGGAGCGATCGGCTATTAGCTCTATCTCAGTGCTCATGTTAGTGAAGCAGAGCTTGGCATGTGTAAAACCTGAGCAGGTGATGTTCCTTAAAAAGAAACATCTGATATATTTTAGAGAGGTAAGTCTTCCACTGGGAAACTTGAGCACATTCTCCTAAGTCACTTCTGTCTGGTTTTTAACTTCTACAGGCTTGGCTGTTCTTCAAACAGAGATGACTTCTCAATTGCATTAAGAGGTGGTTACTCCATTGTAGGATCCCAAATGTTGCTAATATTTAGATTATATACCTTGTCTCACTATATTATCACTAGGATTTAAGTGCAGGCATCCACTAATACAAGATGTTCCTTCTGGTTGTGGCCTCTTTCCTATATCTCATTGATGAATCCTAACATTGTGCCTGGTCTTCACTGTTGTCCAGCCACCACCACCATCCGGCCGCCAGTCCCCAACTAAGAACACAGTGAACGGAAGCCCTTCCAAATGCCCACGGTTTGTCAAAATCAAGAACTGGGAGACAGGCTCCGTGCTTCATGACACTCTGCACCTCAAGACAGCGATGGTGAGTAGAGTTGATAGGACTGGCCAAAAGTTGTCTGAGCATAATTGAGTGGATCACAGTGTTTCTGAGATAGTATTAGCTGGAAATGCAGAACTGGGTGAATTCAGGCCAGTCTTTCTGTCTTTGGTGGTGTCTGAAATTCAAACCTCTGGTGCAATAAGCTGAGCAAGAGGGAAGCCCATCTGGGATAAATCAGGGAAATCATAGGACTTTATGCCAAGCCAGGGCAGGAATCTAGTGAGCCCTGGTTGTCCATATTGGGTGGGAGAAGAGATGACTGCACGTTCTTGAGCTGACTTACACAACATTACTGACAGGTGTGGAAAAAAAATTAAGCTGGAATTGTCCCTGTTTGTCAAAGATGCCACCACCTTCTGTGTAGCTAATTGCCGACTTCCCCCAGCCTAGCTCACGTAACCAAAAGTGCTGCAGTAACCCAAGACACATTTGTCTCCTATCTCATCAGGCCACAGCGTGCACCGAGCAGATCTGCATGGGCTCAGTAATGACCCCTAGCCAGCATGTCCGCAAGTCAGAAGATACCAGGACAAAAGAGGAGTTGCTCCTCTTGGCTAAGGACTTCATCGACCAGTACTACTCCTCCATAAAGAGGTAAGTATTGCCCAGAGAAGGTCACAGGCTCTTGCTGTTGCTTATGCTGAGATATCACATATGATCTGATCTTTCACACTTGCCAATCAAAGCAGAGTAAGACTGTGGTGCTCCACATTCAGCTGTTTCTTCAGGGGCGTTTCATTCATAGCATTTGTTGTGTGCCTCTGTGCAAAGTTACCAACCTATCCCACTGGAGTTGTTCAGCCTGGAGAAGAGAAGGCTCCAGGGAGACCTTCTTGTGGCCTTTCAGTACTTCAAGGGGCCTGTCAGAAAGATGAGGACAGACTTTTTAGCAGGCCCTGTTGTGGCAGGACAAAGGGTGATGGTTTTAACTAAAAGAGGGTGATTTAGGTTAGAGAGAAGGGAGAATTTCTTTGCTATGAGCGTGGTGAGACCCTGGCCCAGTTTGCCCAAAGAGGTGATTGATGCCTCATTCCTGGAAACATGGAACAGGTGAGGTTGAACAGGGCTCTCAGCAACCTGCTTTAGTTGAAGAGGACCATGCTCCTCGCCTTTAAAGGTCCCTTCCCACCCAAACCATTCTATGATTCATTTGCACTTGATCATCTGTTATCTGAAAGCACACATGACCTGTGTATATATGTGCACACACGTGCTTAAGAAAGAACTCATGCTCAGGTGGACAGCATCCCTGATCTCCAACCGGGTTGATGACTGCTATCTTCTCCGTTCCCTACATGTGCAGATCTGGCTCCAAGGCCCACATGGAAAGGCTGGAGGAGGTGACCAAGGAGATTGAGGCCACTGATACCTACCAGCTGCGTGACACAGAGCTGATCTATGGAGCCAAGCATGCCTGGAGAAACGCAGCCCGCTGTGTGGGCAGGATTCAGTGGTCCAAGCTGCAGGTGAGCACCAGCACAGCTGGAGACACCTGGCAGGCTGCCTGCCAGAGGATGCACTGGGGTTTTGGAGAGGCAAAACTTCAAATAGATGGGGAAGCACAGCACAGGTAGAGCTGGGGGTGTTCAGTACACAGCAGCTACGTGCTCCCTGACAGCTTTGGGGATGCACAGGCTGGGAAGTCAGCAGGAGCTGGAAAAGCATGTGTAGGGTAGAGATTTTCCAAAATCAGACACTGCTTCGGTATCTCACATACTGCTTCCAAAACTATTGCTCTGCCTGGAGAGAGGCTGCAGGACACGCTCCTCCTTGGTACACAGATGCTACAGCAGGAGAAGGTTTGGCTCAGTGTCCTTTTGACTAGCTGGAAGCGTAGGAGAGGATCTGGAATAGTGATCTCTAGTGGAATCTCTTGGCACGGAGTTGATGTCTCCCCCTGTAACCTGAAGAACAGCTCAAGTGCTGCTGAGCAATTCTTGCGGCTGCCTCACACAGGGTTTGGGGCTGAGAGGCTGGGCCTCCTTCTCTCCCAGCTCAGCCTTCAGCTCCTCTCTTCTTCTATTTCTTTTGACATATCTGAACCTCAAGAGGAGCCATTTCTGCAAGAAATTGTCCTCAAGTGTCTGTTTGACCCTCTTTCCTGATTTCCCCATCCTTTTGTAGATGCTCCATCCCTGGAAACACTCAAGCCCAGGCTGGCCAAGGCTCTGTGCAACCTGCTCTAGTTGCAGATGTCCCTGACACTGAAGGGGGGGTTGGACTAAGTGACCTTTAAAGGTCCTTTCCAACCCAAACCATTCTGTGATTCTATGAATCTTCATCCTCTCAGTGGATCTCAGGCATAATTGATCCCTGTCCTCTTTCAGCTTTGATTCTTGATCTACAAGAGACAAGGAGCAGAGAATAAAACTGTTGGTGAATAAGCCAGGAAGAACAGCAGGTTGAGAGTACTGGATTGAGGAGGTTTTTGCCTGAGCAGCAGATGACTCGCCTCTCTAAAGCAGAAAGGGTGGCTGGATCCACATGTTGTAAAGGCAGATAACATGTAATTATGGAGCTTTAGATACCTGACAAGTCATGGTGGCCTCTAGGGCTTTCCCTGTGCCGTGTTTGTTCTGCTTGGCTCTGCCCTAGGAGTTGGAGCACCTGTAGCATCACCACAATTGCTTCCACTCTTTCAGGTGTTTGATGCCCGGGACTGCACCACAGCCCATGGGATGTTCAATTACATCTGCAACCACATCAAATACGCCACCAACAAAGGGAACCTCAGGTGAGCCACCAGGGAGTAACCAGGGTTAGGCTTCTGGATGTGTGTCAACTCATCTCTGGGTTCTGCTGACATTGTCTCCTTTAGAAGCTGCTGAACAGCAGGATGGTTGTAGCCAGCACCTGTCCTGGAGAGCATTAGAAGGACCCAATATCAGGAAAAGGGGTCCTGCTTGACCACATATATCTCTCCTTGCTCTCTGTGGGACCTCAAAGGGCAGGTTTTCCAATTATTTCTCCTTTCTTATATTCTGAGTCAAATGCAGAGCATGGACTGCTCTCCAGATCTATCTGAACTCCCATGTTAGCAGCCAGCTTCTGCTTGAAGTTAAATTGCTGGAAACCCCCCAAATTCCAGAGCTGGAATACACCTGGCCATGACTTCTGGTGAAGGAAATATAATAAACACCTGGGGCTTGTCCAAGGCACAAGCAGGGGTGGTGCACAGGGTGGTGGCAGGCAGGGGCAGCACCTTTCCCCCAGTGTTCCTGTGATGACCTTATAACATCCTTGGCATTCACCAGCACTGCCTCTTCCTTCCAGATCTGCTATTACCATCTTCCCGCAGCGGACGGACAGCAAGCACGACTTCCGCATCTGGAATGCCCAGCTCATCCGCTACGCTGGCTACAAGCAGCCTGACGGCACAATCCTGGGAGACCCCGCCAACGTGGAGCTGACAGAGGTACCAGCTGAAGCCATCCTTCCTGGGCATCGCGGGTGTGGGGCTGGTGGAGCCATGCAGAAGGTCCAGCCATCCCAGGAGTGAGCAGGGTGCTGGGTCAAGTAGGGTTTATTGCACCCACTGCAATCCCACAAAGGGAAGCTGGAGGTGTCTCACCCTTGGGTATTTTCCCAGGAATAAAAGCTGTTTCCATGCATGCAGGACTTGGCCATAGCTGCACTGAAAGGCTCTTACCTTGTGTTCCTTCTGCTGAGAAGGGCTCATTTAGTGGTGCTGAGGGAACTGTTGCAGGAGAACATGTCCCCACCCCACTTGTACCGGTGGGAACCAGAAATGAGATTTGCCTTCTGCTGCTGACTGTTAGTGCTGCCCACAGCACCCATGGTCTGCTCAGCTCTTCCCAAAATCCTCTACTTTTCTCATCCATTTTCTCCTTCACCATTACAGGTACAAATAGAGTAAGCAGCTTTTTCAGAGCCATGATCCTACCTGGGGATCTAGTTCTAGGCTCATTTTCATCCCAAATCTCCCTTACTTGGCCATGAATGTGACAGGCAGCCTCATGTTGTTGCTCCTTTGGATCGAGGTTGTTACTTGACTGTAACGGGAGCTGTCAGGAGACCCTGCTCAATGCCGTGCAACTCCCTGCCCATAATTACAGAACCACAAGAATGGTAGAGGTTGGAAGGGACCTTTGGAGATCATCTAGTCCAACCCTCCTGCTAAAGCAGGTTCACCTAGGGCAGTTTTCTTGAAGAGCAGGGACCTGCTGAGACTTCTAAACCCACCTTTATTTTGCCTGTAGATTTGCATTCAGCAAGGGTGGAAGGCACCACACGGGCGCTTCGATATTCTGCCGCTGCTCCTCCAAGCCAATGGCAATGATCCAGAACTCTTTGAAATTCCCCCGGAGCTCGTGCTGGAAGTGCCCATCCGGCATCCCAAGTAAGTCAGAGTAATCTCTGAAACTGGTTGAGGTGATCAGCAGGACTCAGCTCTGGTTTCACCCTATGCCATCTCCTGTGCTTGGCTTTTCCTCATCATGGCTTGGGTGCTCTAGGCAAGATCCTCTTTGAGGTCTTCCTTCCACTTTGATGTAAAGCTGGCAGAGCCTGGAGGTGGAAAGCAAGTTGTGTCCTTGTCTCAGGGCTGGTTTCCCTTTCCTTGAAGTCTGCCAGGCCCTACACCACTCTGTAATACTCCTGATTTATTGCTTTCTCCCCATAAACAGCCCTAAGGGAGACACTAGCTCCAGGAACCATCCTGCTCACATGTCCTTCAGCCTGGTGGCTGGGGAGCAAAGTAAGCTTCTCCATCCCTCTGCTTGAACTGGGGAATGGCTGATGACCTGTTGTGTCTCGGCAGGTTTGAATGGTTTAAGGACCTGGGCCTCAAGTGGTATGGTTTGCCAGCAGTTTCTAACATGCTCCTGGAGATTGGTGGCTTGGAGTTTTCCGCCTGCCCCTTCAGCGGCTGGTACATGGGCACAGAGATTGGGGTCCGGGACTATTGTGACAACTCTCGCTACAACATACTGGAGGTAATTCCCCATTCCTGAGGGGGGGGGTGTGAAGTTACTTGGGAGTAGGACACTGGGAGAGTGTTGCCTTGAGTGGGAGAGTACAGGACATCCAAGTGTCCCTTAGACAGGGCAGTTATGTTCTCCTGGAGCCTCATGGCCAAGGTTGTGATGGGCTGGCAAGTTCCTTTGTGTCCTATGGGGCCAGCTGGTATCTAATGCAGCAGGTGTGATGCCTGCTGAGCTCCCCACAAGACTTCTCAAAGCATCTTATGGATCAGCAGGCACTGGTCATGTGCTAGATTGAGGTCAAGTACTAAGATGTGGTGGGCTGAGAGGGTGCTGAGACACTTGGCTACTCAGGGACATGCCTGCCCACAGGGACCCTCCAGCTGTCCCTTCTGGAGTGCTCTGCCATGGCTCAGGGACTCCTCACACTGGGGACAGGGTTTATCAGAGACAAAGCAAAGCCATGGACAGGTGCTGGTATGGAGGATCTGCACCCATCAAGGGTGGCGCCTTTGTCTGTCCAAGGGGCTTGCTGGGTGTGTGAGTGTCTGGGGGAAGGACTCCATGTAGAAGTGTGCTGAGAAAGAATAGAGTTTGGGAGCAGCACAGGGAGACGTGCAGGGGTCTATTCCTTCTAGCACATGGATCACCATCACCTCCTACTGTCCCACAGACCCACCCATTTCCTCTCCTCTCACAAAGACCAACTGCTCTTGATGGCCGTTTTCAGCAGCATTTAGTCATCTTCCTGTGCTCAAGTGAGGGAGGGAGGCCAGACTGGCCTTGCTCCTGTCCTGGAGAGGAAAAGGCAGGACCACACCTTCTCAGAGGAAGGCAAAATATCAGCCCTTCATTGCTGCCCTGCCCTGCAAGTGCTTTGTGTCAGCCTGGGTCCCTCCTCTGGGTTCCTCTCCCCAAGCAGAGATCTTCAGACCTTGGTTCTTGGCCATTAGAAGTGTTCACCTTATACCGTGTTTTGTTACAGCAAGTGGCCAAGAAAATGAATCTGGATATGAGAAAAACCTCCTCACTGTGGAAGGACCAGGCCCTAGTGGAGATCAACATTGCTGTACTGTACAGCTTCCAGGTACCTGAGTAGCAGGACTCTGTTTTGTTTGGGTCAGGCTTGAGGGACACGGGGACAGGATGGGACAAGTATGGAGACACCTGCCCAAGGACAATGAGAGCAGCTGATACACTCAGCTGAAACTAGGATGTGTCTTCCTAATTTTGGGCTGTTCCAGGAGCCTGCAGTGAAATTTAATAATCTCTGTGCCCTGGATGTTGCAAAGACAGCTCTACCAGCATCTGAGCTCTGCTGGTCCAGGGGAAGTGCCCCGAGGGGGCAAGATCCAACCATTCTGTCCCACCCACGAGGCAAAAATTGGCCCAGGCTCTCCCCCTGCCTTCACTTAAAGGTTGAGTAGCAAAACTAGTCCTTGGCAACTCAACTTCAGAAGGTGGGAGCCCTTCCCAGAGCTGTATCAGAGCTGCTCCTTGAGCTGTGCAAGCCATGAAAGAGTTGCCCAAGCGGCTGAGCAGAGGATGCTCCATCCTGTTCATGCCATCTTAGTCCTTGTTTGGTCCATGACAAATAACAGGAGGAACAGCCATCCCATAGGCAGCTTTACAGCCTCCTTGGGAAGACCAGGGTCAGCAGCCACTCTGTGTCATCTCCAAACGTACAGCCCTGTAAGACCATGGGAATGAGGCACATTTGGGTCAAACTGCCAAATGTAAAATCTTGGTTGATGCCTTCTGGGGTGTATTAACCCACAGCTGTTGGCTCTGCTCTCTTCTCCCTCCACCAGAGCGACAAGGTGACCATTGTAGACCACCACTCAGCCACTGAGTCCTTTATCAAGCACATGGAGAACGAGTACCGATGCCGTGGAGGCTGTCCTGCTGACTGGGTATGGATTGTTCCACCAATGTCTGGCAGCATCACCCCAGTTTTCCATCAGGAAATGCTCAACTACCGTCTCACACCCTCCTTTGAGTACCAGGTACTGTCTGCACCCTACCTTCCACCAGTGCTGCTTGCCCAAAGACATAGTAAAGAGCAGGGTGGGAGCTGGAAGTCAGAAGATGCAGGAAGGAGAGGAACATCATCTAACCCTTTTACTGCCTCAAGGGGCAGCTTGTTGAAGTCCATGAACAAGTCTAATTGGTGATTCCCCCATAATGTCATGTAATAACCCCCTGGATATTACACCCTTTCATAGAGGAATGTCTTTTTGCCTCTCCATGGGAACATGGGACACCTGAACCCCCAATTTTTGCTGTTGGAAGCAGAACTAAGCAGAGTTCTTCCATTTGGAAGTGCCTAGTTTTACCCTTTGATGTCTAGGTGAGGAAATGACCTGGTAGTCATCACATCCCTCCTCCCTCCAGCCTGCAGGTTTGAGAGGATGGCTCCTGCCAGCTTGGGATCCAACAATTTGATGGGGGGTTCCTGCCCAGCAAGCCAAGCAGCAGGCTGCAATGCTGCTGCTGGAGTATTTAACACTTCAGACCACGGGGAAAAAAAAGCCCCAAGCAAACACGCCCTCATTAGCCAACCATCCCTGCTCCGGTGGTTTTCACACAATGTGACCTTTAGTCAAGAGCCCTTAAGGAACAATCACAAACCAGGAGCAGTCTGTTCATTTCTGTAACCAATCCATCAGGAACCCCGATGGTTCCTGGCCCCAATTACAGACAACTGCCTGCGAGGGCACTGAGATAGCTTCTGTGTGCTTGTTCCTTGCTTCAGCTGCCTCCTCTTCCCAAAGGGCCTCTTAGGAAAAAAATCTGTGGGCTGTGGAGAGGGAATCATAGAATCACAGAATCATTCTGGTTGGAAGAGACCTTTCAGATCATCAGTCCAACCATTAACCCAGCACTGCCAGGTCACCACTCAACCATGTCACTCAGCACCACATCTCCACAGCTTTGAAACCCCTCCAGGGATGGGGACTCCATCACTGCCTTGGGCAGCCTGGGACAGCCCTTGACAACTCGTCAAGGGAAGAGTGTTTTCCTCATGTTCAACCTAAATCTCCCTGTGCAAATTTCCTCTCATCCCATCGCTTGTTCCTTGGAAAAAGAGACCCACCGCACCTGGCTCCAACCTCCTTTCAGGGAGTTGTTGAGAGTGAGAAGGTCTCCCTTGAGCCTCATTTTCTCCTGGATGTGTTTCCATCATCTCTCTCCTTCTGGCGTTGTCTGCCACCTTTTTGCCTATGGCCTATTATTGCTCATCTCAGAGGTGAGAAAGCACTTGGCCAGATGCTGTTACAAGCCAGCAAGGTTTTATTATATTGCAATTTTTCCATGCATACTCCATTTCTCAACTACCCCAAGAGACCCGTGGGCCGCTAAGGATCAGGGATCTATACAGGAGATGGAGAGCTGTGAAGAGGCCAGCTAGTCCTCCCCTTCACAACTAGAGGAATTAAATGCTCAGTGCTGCAGATACAGCATTTCTCAAAGCTCTGAGCACTGCCCATCAGCTGCTGATCCTCTTCGTTTCTAGCCGGACCCCTGGAACACTCATGTCTGGAAAGGAGTCAATGGGACACCTACCAAGAAGAGGGCTATTGGCTTTAAGAAGTTAGCAAAGTAAGTACCAGCGGGTTCTGAAATGCCCTGTAGTGCTTGGGGCCAGTCCTGGTTTTGGGCAGCTCTGTTTGCTGTGCTGTTTGATAGCTCTACCCTACAGATGTGTGCAAACTGATGGGTTGTGAGCCTGGACCTCTGGTCACTGGAGGCTTTAGCTGCCAAGAGGGACATGTGGAGAAACAGGCAGTCATTTGAACACCCCATTAGACCACCAAAAGATGGGTGATCAGGTGAATAGCAGGTGTTGCATCTAGCCTCTTCTCCCAAGCTGGTTCATCCTCCAGTAAGGTGGTCTTCAACACTCAGGAATAGCTTTCTCAGTTCTCGGGGTTGCATTGACTGTATATGTCCTTTCTCAGCCTCCTGAGGCAGAGAGGTCACCCATCACCGTTCAGGGCCATGCTGGCGCAAGTGAGATGAAACTTGTGTCCATATTTTCTCTTTTTCTATTTTCTCTTCAGCTACTTGAGGAGTACTTGTCTCCAGTGCTTGCCTAAACTTCCAAACACCCACTTCACAAGGAAAGGGGAGATAGGAATGAGGAATCTCCCTATAGGCAGCAAATGGATCAGGGCTGAGCAGATGTTTGCACTTCATGACCAACTGACCCTAGGAATGGGCCACATGAGTCCCTCTCCACTGCCAAAGCTCTTGGTCAACAGGAAGGGCATAGTAAGGAAGGGTAATTTGGACTCTTTAGCTGATCCTGACCCAAATGCCTCCCCTAAAGGCCACTGGCAGAGAGGTTCTTGTAGGAGCTGCTGGCTCTGTGGCAGCAGATCCCTGGGCCAAGGCTGGGGAGGGCTGGGTCTGCCCCCATGTCTGTGGCCAGGCTGCCAGGTGGCCTTGTGTTGTTCACAGCATCTCCCCACGCTTCAGTTTCCCCGAGTCCCTACTAGCGGTTTGTTCCCGCTCTTCAGCTGTCACCTTCTGCAAGCTATTTTCCATGGTGCATCCATAAACACGATCAGCAGCTGATGAACATGCACCTTAGGCTGACACTGGTGCCTGGGTCTGGGCTGCAGCCCGGGGCTGGTGGAGAGCGCAGGAAGATTAATTGAGCCATTGAGTTAGAAGAAACAGTGCCTTTATTTGTGTGCGCGTGGTTGATAAATGATTTTATAAAAATGTGAGCATGGCAGGTAATTTTTTTAAAAAAAAACCCTTCATTGTTCCTGATGTAGGTGAGAGCAATTATTTCTGTAGCTCACCATTAATCCTGCCCAGATCTGAGCTAATCAGCTGAACAAGCGGTGGACTGAGCCCAACAGACCTGAGAGGTGCGCCTTGCACTGGTCGCAGCGTCATTTTGAAGCCTGTTCAGACAAGCTGTGCTGGTTCTGACCAAATCAGGGTGTACAAACCTACAGTCCCTGTCTGTCCTGCCCCTTCCCTCCCAATGGGGCCAGCATAAGACTTGGGGACATGGGACTTCACATCATGGGAAAGCAAAGCAGCAGCTTTGATAAGCAGAGGAGTGATGGTACAGCAGCAAATAGAAATGGTCCTGAGGCTGACTTCAGCATGGAGAGGAGCTGCCTGAAGGAGGCAGGACATACCAGCCTGGTGGGGGTTCTTCCTCTTCTTTCCTCCCCAGGTGATTTACCAAACCTAGAGCATTTCTTCTCTCCTTGGCAGGAGGGGCAGTGGAAGCTGGGCTTCTCTTCTCCTGCCAGTGTAACCAGTCAGGCTGCAATCTCCATCCCCATAGCTCATCTAAAGGGGATGTAGGAGTCCTGCTGGATGTGATCACCTGGGGAAGGGTCCAGTTACCTTGTTGAAGGAAATCAAGCAGCCCTTGTTGTTGCAAAGGCCACAGAGATGCTTTGTGCTCTCTCAGCCCCCTCCCAAAATTGCCCCTTCCCTACTGCAACACACCAGCCTAAATTGCAGAAGCCCAATGTCATAAGGGTTGGAAGGGACCTCTGGAGATCATCTCGCCCAACCCCCCTGCTAAAGCAGGTTCACCTAGAGCAGGTTCCAGACCTGCCTTTCTGGTGGCCCCATTTAAAGGCTTGAAGGTCCTTTTAGAAAAGGTGAAGATATTCTGCACCTAGGAGATGTTGATGTGATTGTGAATGGCTCTAAAATAACCAAGTCACCACACTGGGCTCAGTGCCCCACCGTGCAACCCAAAGCTGGCTCATTACAACCTCTCTTGTCCCCCATCACTGCTCCCTGACTGATGCCAACCTGGCCAGCAGCGCTGGCATAGACAAAGAGCCAGTGCTTCTGGCTCTGCATCATCTTGGGCAGGATTGTAGAAGCCAGTGACCTCTTGGGACCCCTCTGCCCTGCTGTCAGAGCTGAGCCTGTGGGGAGATCCGGAGCAAATGCATCCAGTCATGATTGCAGCCACAGGAGGTAGCTGGCTAGACACAGCCCTGCAAATGCTCAAATAACTCCGCAACCTCTCAGCCCCAGGAGGGCTGCTCCTCTGAGGAAAGTTCATAGTGGCTCTGGAGTGCAAATCAAAGGCACTACAGCCAGCCTCGTCTGACCTGCTCAGTGTCTCAGGCCTTTGTGTGTGATGTGTGGAGCCCAGGCGCTTCTGCTCAGCTAGGACACCTCCTGCACAAAGGCAGCCAGGTAGGATTTAAAGACATGAAGAGATGGAGAAGCTACTGTTCCTCCTGTAGCTTGGGCCCTGGTTAGTCTCCAGCTTTTCCTTTCACGTTATCTGGTCACTGCTTTCAGTGCCTGCTGCTCCTCATTCCTCTTCTGCTTCTCTGTCCCTGCAGAAGAACCTCCACATTTGGTTTAACATTTTCCTCCCTATACCCATTCAGGTACTTCAGCTCTGTCTTCAAGCTCCCCCAGCTAGTGTTCCCCTCCGACAAGTCAAGACAGACAGACTCTTTCGTAGCTTCCCTGTTTGGTGTATAGCAACAAAAAAAGTGATGCTGCAAATTTTAAGGCAGGCTGTTCATTTAATAATACAAAAAACAGTGTGAATAGTCTGGGCTAAGGGCACTGACGAGGAAACAAGCTCTCTTACAGGGGTTTGTTCTTGCTTCCTAGAGCTGTGAAGTTCTCAGCCAAGCTGATGGGACAGGCCATGGCCAAGAGGGTTAAAGCGACCATCCTGTACGCCACTGAAACAGGGAAGTCGCAGGTCTATGCAAAAACTCTATGTGAAATCTTCAAGCACGCTTTCGATGCCAAGGTATTGTACCTGCTCCCAGCCCCTGCAAGATTATTTGGACATCTGGGTAGCCCAGGAAAAACATGACTGTTGGCAAATACAAGGCTCAATGCATGTGGAGATTCCCAGGTCTTCAGCAGCTCCCAGGATACAACCTTGTGGGTCTGGATTGAAGCCTGCAGAGGAATTTTCCCAGCTAATACTCCTGCAGGCATTGTACATATGTCTACTGCCTCTTGGGTGGTAGCCCAATGGTTTGTCCATGTCCATGGAGGCTCTTGTTCTCATGCTCCTTGTGTGGAGATCTCTGCTACTGCACTGGCATGGAGTCAGCAAAGATATGCTGCTCCCATCCTTAGGTGGACTGGGGTCCATGCCAGGAGACTGGTTGGTGGTAGATCTCCCCATCAAAAGCCTCTTGTTAAAGATGTCCCTGCTCAGGAGGGCTGGACAAGATGAACTTGAAAGGTCCCTTCCAACCCAAACTATTCAATGACTCTATGATCTCTGTTGCTCCCAGGTGATGTCCATGGACGAGTATGACATCGTGCACCTAGAGCATGAAACCATGGTCCTGGTGGTCACAAGCACCTTTGGCAATGGAGATCCACCTGAGAATGGAGAGGTAGGACAGAGTGCAGGGATGGGTGACTGCAGAAGGGACATGGGCAGGAGAGAAGCAGTGAGGATGGGGAGGAACGTCCTCTTCTTGCTCAGCCTGAGCTGGAATGTCCCCAGAAGACATCCAGGTGCTGTGTGATACCTGGTGCTGTGCCAGCCTGCTCTGAAATAAAGATATCTACTTATTCCCTGCTGTGAAACAAGTAACTCATCTGTTGCTAAATTAATCCTGTACCACTGACGTTGGTGTCACACAAAAGGTGACAGCCCCTTGGCTGTTGAGCTATGACCTCACCCAGCTCTGCACAACAGCGTTGGAGGCTGCTGGGAACAGCAAGCAGAGAGCAGAGCTGCAGCCTGGGCTTGGTCCCAGCTCCGTTTCCTGTAGAAACTGTCAAAACTGACGGATATTTTTACAATTGTTATTTCTTCTCTGTAGAAATTTGGCTGCGCACTGATGGAGATGAAGAATCCCAACTCCAACCTGGAGGAGAGGAAGTAAGAGCACCCCAGACCCTTCCCTACCCTCTCACAACCCCGGTACACAGGCAGCCCCCAGCCAGGACAGCCCACTCCTCTGCTTTCCTCCTCTCAGAGGGAAGCGTGAAATCCTCACATGGGTTGCAAGTTCACGAAGGTCCATGGGATAGGACCTGCCTGGAGAACCAGGGGATGGAGTGGGTGGAGGTCCCAGGGAGAACAAAACACCAAGTCAGGGATGCCTGTAGACTCCAGCTTGTAGTTCCCTGGGTTGGCATTTTAAAGCTTCTCTCTTCAGCTGTAAGACGTAGGCAGTTATGAAAACAATAACAAAAAACAAAACAAAACAAAACCCCAACAAATAAAAGCAGGAATTCCCACAAAGTCATTGAATCTGAGAGGCGGGGATGTCCAGGAGATACCAAAATAGCAAGACTTGGAGGTAGAAGAGAGTTCCCATCTCTGTGGATGGAGGTGGGGGAGGACTTGAGAACCAAATTTAACATCTTCCATCACATGAAAATATTTCTAGGGAAAATAAGAACTGTTATAAATTCTGTGATGTTTGTAGCAGTAAGTCTGGAATCGGTACCTTAGAGACAGGGTTTGAGTTTTTAGAAAATCCTCCATCGCTGGAAGATGAGCCTTGAGCATCTCGGTGGATGTCCCTGAGGTTGGGAAGTGAGGGCAGCCAGCAAAGTGCTAATCATTTGGGATCTCTTATTTTAGCGATCAGGCACAATATATTTCACTTAACTGGGACACTGCTCTGGAGTCTCTCCTGAGTTAACATAGCAACACTCGTGACTGGGGAGAAGCTGCTCCTTAATTAAGGAGGAATTAGACCTGGTCAGTGGTACAGCGGGATTTCACCGCCTGATGAAAGGGTATGTGTCAGCTGCCCTGGAGGTGTCTGGATGGAGAAGGAGCATCTTGCACGTGGTTCTTACCCCAAAGATCTTCACTTTTTGGGGTTGGGTTGGTGGAATGTTGGGATGGGTGTGGAGGTGCCACCCGTGGCAAGGCAGGGCAGACTTGAGGAGGACAAAAGCACCTGAGCTCGGTGCTGGCTGTCCCAGTAAATGTAATTGAAGGGGCTGGCAGAAGGTTCTAAGAGCCAGGAGAGCCTGGGGCTTGGTTACCTGACAGAAAAGGTGGCCAGGGCGCTGGAAATGGTGACCTGAGGGCAGATCAAAAGGATGAGAGCTGTTTATCTGAGGAAAAGGAGACAGAGAGGCAGCGTGGTAGCACACTTCATATGGAAAAGGTGACTGCAGAGGCAGAGGGAATAAATTACTCTCCGTGGCCGCCCCGGGACAGGCCAAGAGGTCACAGCGCTGGATGGTAGGAAGAGACGCTGACATTAAGCACGAAAAAAAGCTTTTACAATGAGAAAAGGCGACCAGGAGGAGACTGTCTGGGGAAGAGGAGTAGAGTCACCCTGGTGTCTATAGGAAAGGGCTGGTGAAAGCAGCTCCTGCCCATGCACCCCACAGGCTCCCTGGTCCGTGTCCACCAGGGGATGCTGAGGGTGGCTGAGACCCTTCAGGGCAAGCATCAGTGGCCTCTCTAAGCCACAGTGTCAGGGCACTGGGGCTGTAGCTCTCCGATTTGTGCTGGTTGTGTATTTGGTTCCTCGTGTTCTACAGCAAGGGTTTTCTAAGGGTTTTCAGAGGCATTCATCATTCTTCTATATTTAAGCAGCTGCTATTCAAACGCAGCTCATCTTTCAACAGTCATCCCCTGCCACAAGGAGCTCTTCATTTCAGCAAAAGCTGCTGGTGCCCCAACCTTGAGCCCAGCACCCCAGTGGGAAATTTGGGCTTCACACCCATCTAAACCAGTGGGCTGTGCTGCCCCGCCTTCTCCATGTAACCCTAGGTGAGGACGTGGCCCAGGGACAGCAGAGAAAGAAGTACCTTCATCCAGCTGGGGTGAAGCAGAAGAGCATGAGAGGTCTGGGCAGAAGGGAGGAGGGTCTGGAGCAGAGGTGGAACACAGGGCTCTATGACCCTGGCAGATACTTTGCTCAGGGGTTGTCTCCTCTGCGTGGCGTGCTGGGTGCAGGAGGTCTGCTGTGACTCATCCACACACTACTGCTTCATTGCTCTGGCAGTATATTTAGAAACTCTTGTGTAGAGCAATTTTTGAAGATGGTTCAATTCAGAAATACTTCTGCTGTTGTCAGATTTTTTTTTCTTCACTCCCCCCTCCTCACCCCTTCTGCTCTCACTCCTTTTCTCCCCCCCTACACCTCCTATGAATCAAAAAACCTTGAGAATTATCTGTTCAGACATATACCCGACCTTGTGTGCAGCCAGGGAAGGGCAGGTAAAACGAAAGGTCCTGCCAGCTCTGCACCACTGAGGACAATGTGGTGGCCAACATCTGGGAGGTGGCTGGAGGACCCCATGGAGCAGATCAGGTCCAGTTGGAGGGATGCAACATATGGGCTGCTGTGGCTTAACCCCAGGAGGGAGCACATTTCTGCACTCTAGCCACTGATCGTGGTGCCTGCTCATGGAATATTGAGCCATGAGCTCTTGTTTAGTTTCCTCCACAGTCTGGTCCCCTCTGAGCATGCAGCCTCGTGGGAACCACATGCACATTTGTCACCACTGTTAATATCTCATGATGTTGTTGTTCACAGGAGCTACAAGGTCCGTTTCAACAGTGTCTCCTCTTACTCGGATGCACGGAAATCCTCAAGTGATGGCCCTGACTCCAGGGACAACTTTGAAAGCACAGGGCCCTTGGCTAATGTCAGGTAAGTAGGATGGGGTGGGAGGCAGCAAGTTCTTGCTGAAGGGACAGAGCAGGAGCTGGTGCTGCACAGAGCCCCTTTCTCCTACCTTACCTAAAACATGATGTATTTTTGCAACATGCAGATCCCTTCAAGTCCCCTTATGCCGGTGTTGGCCTTGGTGGCGCAGGAGAGGGAGACATCATGTCCCTCCCAGCTCTGTAGCCACAGCTGTGCCATCTCTCTGCAGGTTCTCTGTGTTTGGGCTGGGGTCCCGTGCTTATCCCCACTTCTGCGCCTTTGCCCGGGCGGTGGACACTCTCCTGGAGGAGCTAGGTGGGGAGCGGATCCTCCGCATGGGAGAAGGGGATGAGCTCTGTGGCCAAGAGGAGTCCTTCAGAACCTGGGCCAAGAAAGTCTTCAAGGTAACCTGCTGCCCTTGTGCTCCAGGGAGGAACAGGGGGGAAAAGGACACAGGGACAGAGCAAAGCTGGTGGTTAGAGCTGGATCAAAGCCCAACCTCTCCTTCCCTACACTGGGACACCTGGCCATTACCCTGGCCCACAGTAAAGAGGTTCTCCATATTTTGGTGGAGCTGATGCTCTGGTTTGTGCTGAGTGCCAAAGGATGAGCACTGTGTTGAATTCCTGCATTATCCCTGGGGAAGGAGATCACCACGAGACATGCCCATGGCCACCTACACTGTTGGAGGCTCCTTCTCCATGTGTTGGCTGAGGTGGGGTGGGATAAGGCGGGTCATGGGGCTCGGTCAGAAAGTTCAGGGGCAGTGGGGAGATACCTGAGAGCCTGGTGTGTGCTGCAGGCAGCATGCGATGTGTTCTGTGTGGGGGATGACGTCAACATCGAGAAAGCAAATAACTCCCTCATCAGCAATGACCGGAGCTGGAAGAGGAGCAAGTTTCGCCTTACCTACGTGGCCGAGGCCCCAGAGCTCACACAAGGTACACTGATGGGGTCACCTCAGAGGGGTCTGGGTGTGGGGCAGGTGGAGGAGAAGACAGAGTGGGCTCAAGCTGGGGCAAAGGGGCCAAACCTCCTCACTTATTCTGTGTTAAATTCTCAGCATTTCAGTCTTGCCTTTCCCCTCCATCACACACCCAAGGAGCAGCTTGTGATGGTCTCAGGTCCCTCTGGCCAGTCCTTGTCTGTGTCCGTTAACAGAGATGTTGAGATACGATCTGGTCTCCCTCCTCCTGACCCCATTTTTGGAAGCAAAGAGCTGGAAACCTGGTTGCTTTCCAAGCTCACTTTGTCCAAATGCCGCTCTGCCGAGCGTTGCGGTGCAATGGCAGGTCCAGCCCACCGACACCTGGCCCCTCAGCATGGCTCCCACAGCTGATGATCTGCCGCACTGGCTCAGCTCTTCCCAAATTCAGGCACTTTGCTACCAGCCAGGTGGTACCGGCAGCAAGAGGTGCCTGCCTGCATGTGAGGGCACGTCCCTGCGCCTCGTGTGGGTGGCTTCCAAGTCCTCCTCAGTCACGGACAAAAAGGACACACGTTTGGGTCCCTCCTGGGTTTTCTGATCCCCCAGGATCACTGAAGCTTGCAAGGAGGGTGGTTGAGTCCACAACGAGCGCAGCTCGCAGTGTTTGGTGTCAGCCAGCTCTGGTCTGAAGGGCTGAACCTGCAGCAGTGTCCAGAAGTCTTGGCCATGCTCTGCTGCATTGCTTGACCAGCTCTTCTCCTCCACAGGACTGTACAGCATCCACAAAAAACGTGTCTATGCAGCCCGGCTTATAGCACGCCAGAACCTGCAGAGCCCAAAGTCCAGGTAGGAGATGCAGCTGCGCTGGGAGCTGAAAGCACCCAAGCATACATGCACACAGTGATGCAAGTATCTCTTGACCCTTGAATGTCCCATGGATGCCATTTTTGTGCAAATTAGGACCAAGGCTGGAAGGCTTATGAACCCAGTGTGGCGTGTTCCTGCCTTCTCCAGGGTGAACTCTCTGCTGATGCATGAATTGGCCTGTAAGGACAAGGAGAGGGGTGGTGGCTCCTGTGGAGGGGCAGGGTGCATGCAGAGAAAGGAGGAAATTGCTGAAGCAAGAGGTTAAACCGTTTTTTCCCCTCTTAAGAAGTCTCTGAGGGTGAGTCAGCAGTGGGGGAGGCGGGAGATGCAGTGTCCTTTCTAGCTCCCTGCTGTGACTTTGACATGCTCAGTGGGGCATCAGGGCTTGGACATGTCACCACTGCCCAGCACATCCAGCAAGTCTTGTGACCAGAGCTCAGCGACTCCCTGAAGGAGTCCCCCAAACACGTCCTGCTTTTTCTCCTTTCCCTGTAGCCGCTTGACGATTTTCTTGCGCCTCCACACCAACGGACACCAGGAACTGCAGTACCTGCCTGGGGACCACTTGGGCGTGTTTCCAGGGAACCATGAGGATTTGGTCAATGCCCTGATCGACAGGCTTGAAGATGCTCCTCCAGCCAACCAGCTGGTGAAGGTGGAGCTCCTGGAGGAGAGGAACACAGCTCTAGGTAACCAGGGCCACCTCTACATAGAGGTGACCTCTATCCTCCTCACCCACCCCTTGTAGCTCCTCGGGGAGGTAGGTGGCCCCCAGGAGAAATCATTTCCCATCTCACTGGTGCACTTACCTGGATTGGGAGCAGCTCTTTCCTCTGCCCAGAGCCGTTGCTTATTTGCATTTGGGGTGTAGAGCAAGGGTTTGAAGGGTGAGCAGGGCCCTGGAGAGAAGATGTTTCCTTGTCCTTCAGAAAAATTAAAGGTGTTTATGTTCTCATGGAAAGAGCAATGTCTACAACCGGAAAGAAGAGTTAAGGGATCCTAATGGACCATTCCAATGCTGAATTTCAGGGATAAGTCTGATACTCTACCACCATGTACAATGTAACAGGAGATGGAAAACAGTATTAACTCCAAGTGATTGAGGCTGAAGGTGGTAGAGTATCAGACTCAAATTTGTGCTCATTGTACAGCATCTCACCTGTAAAATGAGGATATCTCATTGATCCTTCTTTCCAGCTCTTCATCATTCACTGTCTCAGAGCTGATAAGGGGGAATGAAAGGAACGACTTGTCCACCTTGGTTCTTACACCCAGCTGATCCCATGGTTGTGCTGAATTCCCTCCTGGCAGGTGTCATCAGTAACTGGACAGATGAGAACCGTGTCCCACCGTGCACCATTTTCCAGGCTTTTAAGTACTATTTGGACATCACCACCCCTCCCACACCCCTGCTGCTGCAGCAGTTTGCTTTGTTGGCCACCAGCGACAAGGAGAAGAAACGTCTGCAGGTCCTTAGCAAGGTAAAGCCTCAGTCCCCAAGCCCTGGGGACAACCACAACCCCAGGGATTTTCATCCCACACTATGGTTACGCTGAGTCTCTACCTGTGACAACAGGGCTCCTCCTGCCTGCCTTCCCTGCCAGCCACCCCAGCTTTGCCATCTGCCCAGCTGGATATCAGTAGAGGCATCTGGCTTGGAAGAGGTTGATGCTGCAGCTCTCCTTTCTCCCTTGCTCTTTTCCTGGCTGTAGGGCTTGCAGGAGTACGAGGAATGGAAGTGGTCCAAAAACCCTACGATTGTGGAGGTGCTGGAGGAGTTTCCCTCTGTGCAGATGCCCTCCACACTGTTGCTCACACAGCTCCCCCTTCTCCAACCACGCTACTACTCCATCAGCTCCTCCCCAGAGATGTACCCAGGCGAGGTCCACCTCACCGTGGCAGTGGTCTCCTATCGCACACGAGGTACCATGCTCATTAAGGGGTCAGGGGAGACAGGCTTGTGGAGAGCAGGGAAAAGCATTAGCACATGGGCAACACCACAAGATCTTTAGCAAAGAAATGTTATTTTAAAGCCTTTTTGCCTGCTGCAGTGACTAGGTTCCTTCAACCTCTGACAGTGCTGTCCCATGTTATGGAGAATGGCCATCCATCAAAGGGCAGTGTATTGCAGAGATGCCAGATCTGGGTCAGGTACCAGCAACAGACCAGCCACAGTGTCTACAGGCCCCATGTGGGATCATTTGTTTGCCCAGACCAAAGTCTACGTTGCCACAAGTAGCCAAATTTCTGTACCTGTGCAGCCATTGTTGTGTCCAAGTAGCCCTGGTCATGACGGGCACACCCCCATCACCCCTGCAGCAGGCAGGACATAGGGGAAGACACTGACCATTCATCTGGGGCTTCCATAGAAGGCTTATGTCTGGAAGCACCACAACATGATTCTGCTTCTCCTAGAAAGGATCAAAGAGAAGTTGGGTGATTCCTAGTATTGTGGAGGTCCAGGGCTGGGTCCTTGGTAAACTTCAATACCTCCACAAAGGGAGTCAAGTGCCAAACTCCTGCTAAATTTATGTGAGGTTGATGCAGAAGATACTGAATTTTTTGATGTATGTGGAAAGTATCAGGGAGGGTTTCAGAAAGGAAAGCAACCAGAATAGTTGACTGGTGTGTCAAGTACTGACCTCCTTCCACCCCCTCCTAGATGGAGAAGGACCAATCCACCATGGAGTCTGCTCCTCTTGGCTCAATCGGATACAGACAGATGAAGTAGTGCCCTGTTTTGTAAGAGGGTAAGTGATCCACACAGGGCAAGGGGTGACAAAGATGGGATGATCCCCCTTGCAGGATGAGCTCTTTGTCCTCAGTTCCAGAGGACAAACTGGTCCTTACCAGCATGATTCTGTGAATTCTTCTTTGCAAAGCACCAGGGGTGCGGGGGAAACAGGACTGGATTTGTGAGCAAATGGGTCCCTCTCAGGTGCAGTTCCTCTGCACTCAAAAGTCGCTTTCTGGGATTTCACCTCAGTTTCTATCCCCCCTCTCTGGGCGGTGTCTCAGCTTGCCATGGGCAGAGGCAAGGGAGGGAGCATTCTCCTTGGGTTTAACTGGAGTCTTCCATGTGTGCAGCGCGCCGGGGTTCCACCTGCCCCAGGACCCGCAGGTGCCCTGCATCCTCATCGGCCCTGGCACTGGCATTGCCCCATTCCGCAGCTTCTGGCAGCAGCGACTGTTTGAAATCCAGCACAAAGGTGGGTCAACACTTGCTCCTCCTCTTCCTCAGCTCAAGCAGTGCTCAGGAACCCTGGGCCGGTGGCCTGGGATGGAGGTCCGGTCTCCTGCCCAGGCTGCCCCAGCAGAGGCAAAGGGCTTCTGGAAGCAGCATCTGGCCGAAGTGTAGGCTTGGAGGTCAGCCCAAACCCCCCAGACAAACTCCATGAAAACCCTCCTGTAAAACTCTGCAGGTATTTTATGGCAGTACCTCAGTGCTGGTGTTGGTTTTAAAAGCCATTTAATGTAAATTTATTTTAAATATACATTTCTTGCTGGTTATTTAGACTGTTTAGGAAAAAAAAAGTCTAATTTCTCTCCAAAACCTGGCAGAAGCAGCCCTGCTGTGTGACCCCAGGCCCTCCCCCTTGCTGGTTTTTCCTCCCTCCCAGTTTGGCCAGGGAAGGTTCCTGGTCATCTTATGCAGGGTGTTGGGGCTGCTGGCACATCTGGAGGGAGGTGGCTTGTAGAAAGGGGGTATTGGTGGTCCCCAGGGTAATTGCTTCCCCCATCTCTCCCTCAGGTCTGAAGCCTTGTCCTATGGTCCTGGTATTTGGCTGCCGGCAGTCTAGGATCGACCACATCTACAAAGAAGAGACGCTCTTTGCCAAAACTCAAGGTGTCTTTAGAGAGTTGTACACAGCCTACTCCCGGGAACCAGACAAACCAAAGGTGTGTGGTGCGCACTGCTCTAGTCCTGGTGTGCAGCCCTGAGTGGCTGTGGCCAGCTGGCATGGCATGAAGATGCTGGTTTCTTGGCACATCCATGGCAGCTCATGCCCTGGGGTGCTCTAGTTGCATAAACCATAGAATCATTTTGGTTGGAAAAGACCCTTATGATCATCAAGCCCAACCATTCCCCCAGCACTGCCAGGGCACCACTAAACCACGTCCCTCAGCACCACATCTCCACAGCTTTGAAATCCCTCCACGGATGGGGACTCTACCACTGCCCTGGGCAGCCTGGGACAGCCCTTCACAACACTTTCAGTCAAGAAATTGCTCCTCATGTCCAACCTAAACCTCTTCTGCCACAACTTGAGGCCATTGCCTCCTGTCCTGTCACTTATTCACTAGGAGAAGAGCCCGACCCCACCTGGCTCCAACCTCCTTTCAGGGAGTTGTGGAGAGCCAGAAGGTCTCCCCTGAGCCTCCTTTTCTCCAGGCTCAACACCCCCAGGTCCCTCAGCTGCTCCTCACCCGACTTGTGCTCTAGACCCTTCCCCAGCTTTGTTGCCCTTCTCTGGACATGCTCCAGCCCCTCAATGTCCTTCTTGGACTGAGGGGCCCAAAACTGACCCCAGAATTTGAGGTGCAGGATAGTGTCCTTCCCAGTGTTCCCTGTTCCCAGGACACTTCCCCAGCCCTGCACCAGCCTGAATGTGTGCCCACATTGCCCATGCTGTGCCCTGGGGGCCTGCAGCCACCTTCACCAGGCAGGAACAGATGAGGAGGGGAAAGATTTGTCCTCCTAAGCAGGTGGGCAAGCAGGGAGAGATAGCCCAGAGCCAGTGCAAACATCTGGTCCAAATCCCCACTGCCACCAGAGCAGTCCTGGCAATGAGATATACACTGAAGGTGTGAAAATGCAAGAGCAAAATGATGCTTTGCTGCTTTCCCCATCTCTTTTCCACTATTGTGGGTGCTGTGAGGTGCAGCCATGCTCCTCCAAAGAAACGGTCATATTGCACTCCTGCCTCAAAGGCAGCTGCTGCACACAAAGCTGGCTGGAGCATGCAGGTGGAAAGGGCTGAGAAGCTGTAGTTGATCTCACCTCCCATCTCCTCCTCCCTCAGAAATACGTGCAGGACGTGCTACAGGAGCAGCTGGCCCAAACTGTGTTCAAAGCACTGAAGGAGCAAGGAGGCCACATCTATGTCTGTGGGGATGTCACCATGGCCGGGGACGTCCTCAAGACCATTCAGCGCATCGTGAGGCAGCAGGGCCAGCTGTCGGTGGAGGAAGCAGGCACTTTCATCAGCAAGCTGCGGGTGAGTAGCGTCTGCACCACGAGACACCACGCGACCTCCGGCCACGGGCACTGCACCTGGTGCCTCCTCCTGCAGAACAAGCAGCACCGAGGAGACGGGTGCTGGGGGGGATTGTGGCTCCCACCCATGCTGCCTGCATCCGGGGAAGGTCAGGAGTGTGATCTTCTGAAGCGCTGGGTGTGCAGTGGAAGTCACCTTGTTTTGCAGGAGCTCTGCTCCAGGCTGCAGCCTGCTGCTGTGCTGAGCCTGGTACAAGCTCTTTTGGATGCTCTTTGTAGCCCAAACAGGACTTGCTCACCTTGCTAAGTCCCTCCTTCACTGCAGCAATTTAACAGGGCAGTTTGTGGGTCCTCCTCCCCAGATCTCCTCTGTCGTGTGGCTGGATGGATGATGGCCCTGGGCAAACATGCTGTTGCAAATGTTGAAGCTGAAGCATAAATGAGCTCTGTTTGAGACACAAGCCCAAGGATGGATACTCAAACAGCTCTGCTTCTGCTCAGGAGGATAACTCAGTTTGATTCCTATGGGACTACCCCATCTGAACCATGTCCCCACTCTCCACCCAGGAGCCCAGGGAGCCCAGAGCCACTTTTTTAGCTGGGCCGGCCTCAGGCTACTTGTCCCGCTGACAGCTAGGCAGTCTTTGGGTTGGCAGCAGCTGAGGAGGTCTAATGCATAGAGCAGCCCTGCCCCTGTAACCTTGGGAAGGTCATTTCACCTCCCTGCTTGCTCCTGCCTGTCCCACCAGCTCTGGTGACAGGCCCCAGAACGTTTCCCACGTATCTGGTACCTGCCCACAACCCAAGAGCTTTTTGATGCCACGGCATTGCCAACTGCTTGTAAACCCTCCTCTTTTCCCCGCTGCCCCTCTCCCATCCGTTTCAGGATGACAGCCGGTACCACGAGGATATTTTTGGAGTCACCCTGCGTACGTACGAAGTGACTAACCGCCTTAGATCTGAGTCTATCGCATTCATTGAGGAGAGCAAAAAAGATACAGATGAGTGAGTTGACACATTTATTTTAACCCCTGCAATTGTCTCCCAGGTGCGTGGGCCACAGGATGGGGAAGGGACCTCTAACTTTGGCACACGTGGTCCTTCGCTGGCATCTCGCTAGGACAAATCCCCCCCGGTCTTCCCGGGTTATTGCATCCGCCAAACCAATGTGCTCAGACCTGACAATCCCATCCACATGATGATGCAAAGTAAAAGAGCCCTGCTCACTGCCTGTCTCTGCTCCCCTGCCAGTGAGCTGGTGGATGATGGGCTGGAAGGTTGGCAGGACCCGTGGCGAGAGGTGGCTCTCCCCAGCTCCAGTGCCAGCTGCAGGGGGGTCTGGCTGGCTCCAGGGGTGCAGGCAGCAGGAGCCCACAGTGGGAGAGTTCTCCAGGCTGCTGCATCCCTTGTTAGGAAAGATCACAGTATCACAGAATGGTTTGGGTTGGAAGACACCTTCAGAGGTCATCTCGTCCAACCCCCCTGCAGGGAGCAGGGACATCTGCAACTAGAGCAGGTTGCTCAGAGCCCCAGACAATCTCACCTGCAATGGTTCCAGGAATGGGACATCAACCACTTCTCCGGGCAACCTGGGCCAGGCTCTCACCACCCTCAGTGTCAAAAATGTCTTCTTTATATCTAGTCTGAATCTACCCTCAAAGATCTAGAGACTTCTTTCCGCTGTTGTAAAAACAACCAAAAGAAGTAAAAAAACCTTGACATTTACAATGTTTATTTCTGCTCTACCATGTCCTGCTATTTGCTCAGCTCTGTCACGGTGGGATTTTCCCTGGCTGAGCAGAAGGATTATTTAGGATAAAGGATGGGCAGCTGCATGGACCTTGCTCCTTGTCCTGGCCCTCAGCAGCCTGAGGTGCAATCCCTTCCCTGCGCTCCTGGCTGTGCTGGGTAGTGCCTGCCTGACCTGGAGTGGGCTCCTCAACATCCCTGGGGAGTGCCTCAGTTTCCCACCTCGAGGTAGGGGTTAAGGTTACCCACCTGCCCACCTCACCCACCTGCCAAGGGCTCCATAAAATCCTGTCTACAACATGGTCCCTTGGGAGTCCTTAGTCAGGGTGCTCAGATGCCCCTTGCTGCTCCCTCTAAGGCTGGCCTTTCTCCCCTTTCCCTTGCAGGGTTTTCTGCTCCTAACTGGACCCTTCACCCCAAGGGGATGCCAAACCAGTCCCAGCACCTGCTGTCCCCACCAGCCGGAGGGCACCAGGTTTTGTATTTCACGGACACGGTGGCTCCTTTTCTGTGGGGAACTGCCCATGAAAGCGCTCTGTCTCTCGTCCTGTTTTTGTGTCCTGATGATGATGATGATGATTTTTATTTCCTTTTCCTCCTCTTTCTCTTGCTTTTGTCCTGTGGCCATTTCTTTTCCCCTCCTTTCCCTTCCCTGGATTTCCCCACTGAAGTACGATGGCTTTATAACCCGCAGTGGCTCTTAACAGAACTTCACATTTCTCCTTCTTCTCATGAAGGCATTTTGCAGCTGCATGAATTCACCACCTTCGTGATCATCCGCAGTTTTGGTGTTTTGGGGGAGAGCAGAGGTGGCAAGGGCTGGGCAATGGCTAGGTCTTGTTGCTTGACCAGAGCTGGGGGTTGTCCCCCCCAGACTCCCCCTTTCCCCAGCTCGGGCCTTGGCTGAATCCTTGCATTTTCTTGGCTTTCCTTTGGACTTGTACAGACCTGGGCACGCGCCCGAGGCTTGGGGGCAGATGATGTGCAGTGTTCCCTCGCATAAGCTTTGTTCATCCCCAGGCAGCCTGGGTATAACTGTGTCTGTTTTGATCCAAAGGGTGGGATGCCTCCGATTCACATGTCATGATTACTCCTAAATGGACTTTGTGCTATGTTTGCCTCCTTCCCTCTTCCCCGTGAGCCTCTACTTTTGCTTAGTCCCCACTTTTACTGGCATGAAAGTCCTCTGACAGCAAAGCAAGCATGGAACGTCCAGGCTGATGTGTATGCTGGGGAGAAACTCACGGTAACAATGCTGCTTGGCCAGGCTGTTCTCCGGAGGGCTTCACAGGAGATACATGATCCACAGCTATGACACTGATGGGAGAGACTGAGGGACCAGCTGCATCCCAGAGCTTTGCATGCTGTGAACATGTGAATCCTCTCCGAGGTGAGACTGGAAAGCCATGAGGGTGGGAGAGAAGTGGCTCCAACCCCAAGCAAGAGGCACCTCCTGGTAACAAAGTGGAACGCAGCACTTGGCAGGTTACAGAGGCTCCTGCTCCTTGGTGAAGATGTGCCAACTGAGGATTCTTGAAAGCCCAGAGAGCATCAGCTCCACCTTAGTGCAGTGCCATGAGCAGTTCTGGGACAGCAGACCTTCCACAGCCGTTTCCACACCTTTGGGAGCAGAAAGTGCCAGCATGGAGTGACCTGCCTGCAAAGAGAAATACATGTGGCATTTCAGTGGCAAGCCCGTCCCCTCTGTGGGCTCTGCACCACCTGCCAGTGGCACGAGCTGTCTCTGCCAGGACATCTCATGTAAGAAGGAAGGTGAGATCAGCTGCAAAGATGCTGCGTGATAGGGCTCCGACACACTCACACCTCAACCCTGCTGCAAAAATCCGGCCCCAAAAGCGATCTGTTAACACCATCACAGAAACGTATCAGGCCCTTTAACAGAGACAAGCTGTCTGAGAGGTAAAGCAGTGACCTTGTGTGTCCTTCCTCCTTCTCCCTTCCTCACCCTGAAGAAGGTTTGTCCCCTCTCACTGCCAGCATGAGGACAGCAGGGCACGGCTGCAGCTCTTGCTGGAGGCAGGGATGCAGGGTTGTCATTTTGAGCTGGTAGATGCTGATCCTTTCCTTGTGCCCCTGCTCTGCTCAGCTGTGAACTGATGCTTGTATGGAGCAAAGCCCCTACACTGGCAAGGGCAGAGGGTTTGTTGACGAGCTGCAATGGGGAGCTTGCTTTCAGCAGGCTAAGATGTACCAAAGTCAGAATAAAAAGAGCTGCAGGAGGTTTGCTGCTCTCCTAGCCATGATACAAGCCACACTGGCCCCAGGCTGTGCAGTTATCCCCACCCTCAGCCAGGACTTTCCTGCTGCTTGGCTGGCCACGTCTCCCTGTGCTGTGACCATTTTCTCCAACTTTGACTCTGAATGTTTGAAGCAGCTCCAGGGGGAAACCCAGAAGCAAAAGGCCTCCAGGCACTGGGAGAATTTGAGGTCCCAGCAGAGCATCAAGCATGGCATAAAATGCGAATGACTGCTGCCACGGTGTGGCCAGAGCTGAGCTGCTGGGCTGGCAGGGCAGCTGGAACTGGGCTTGGAGCCAGCTGCAAGGCCAGCTTGCATAGACTCATAGAACGTTTTGGGTTGGAAGGGACCTTAAAGATCATCTAGCTCCAATCCCCCTGCTGTGGACCGGGACATCTTCAACTAGAGCAGGTTGCTCAGAGCCCTGGCCAACCTCACCTGCAATGGTTCCAGGGATGGGGCAGAGACCACCTCTCTAGGAAACCTGGGCCAGGCTCTCACCAACCTCAGCTTCAAAAATTTCTTCCTTCTACCTAGCCTAAATCTACCCTCTTTCAGTTTCAAACCATCACCCCTTGTCCTATCACTGCACTCCCTGGTGGAGTCTCTCCCCACCATTCCTGTAGGTCTACTTTAAGTCCTGAAAGGCCACTAGAAGGTCTTCCTGGAGCCTTCTCTTCTCCAGGCTGAACAAGTCCAACTGTCTCAGCCTGGACTCCCAGCAGAGGGGTTCCAGCCCTCCCATCATTGCTGGGGCCTCCTCTGGCCCCACTCCACCAGGTCCATGTCTCTGCTGTGCTGAGGACTCCAGAGCTGCCCCAGCACTGCAGGGGGATCTCCCCAGAGCGGAGCAGAGGGGCAGGATCCCCTCCCTCACCCTGCTGCCCACGCTGCTGGGGATGCAGCCCAGGAGGACATTGGCTTCTGGGCTGTGAGCGCACGGTGCCAGCTCAGCTCCAGCTTCTCACCCCCCAGCATCCCCAAGTCCTTCTTTGCAGGTCTGCTCTCAATTTATTCATCGCTCAGCTTTGTGCTTGGGACTGCACCAGCGCACGTGCAGCACTTGGTCTCATTGAACTGTGTCACTGCCTGGGTGCTTTGTGACCTGTAGGTGAAAGCAAGACAGGACAGAAAGAACAGCCCATGGTCCACCTCTGAGGGTTGTGCCCTAACCCCAGGGCAGGCAGCCGGATCCTTTGCTGCTGGGATGTGTGAATTTGGGCAGAGGTCTTGTCTGCAGAAAACAACTCCCTGGCCCTAGAGCTGTGAACACACAGCAAGCCTGGCCCTAACCCCCACTCCTATGGCTGCAGAAACTGAGCTTGAAAAAAAAAATTCGTCAAATTCATCCTCTCTTCTTAGGAAATCGTATTCTGGCTCTAGTTTTTGTGGGTCCATCTTTTAGTAGAAGGAGTGATGCAACCTGAAGAGGAGGCATTGCCCATAGGAATGCCCTTGTCTTCATCCTCTTTCCAGCTCATCCTGTGCTGTTGGCAATTAGTTTTCTCCTGTCCTGCCTTCTGCCTGTATCGCTACAACATCTCCCATCTGGAAGTCATACTGCTGCTGGAGCTTGTGTCTGAGATAATTGGCTTGCTTTTCCTGCACCCCAAAGCTTGCTGCCTCCATCTCTCCTGTCCACCTGAGCCGCCAGTGAAAACAGCTGGGAAGAGCAGTGGAGAAGGGATTAGGGAATGTACCTTGCCTGTGGTGGGATCTCCAAAGGGGTCTGTGCTGGGCAGACAGCCAAAGCCAATTTCAGCAGGCATCGAGGAGGTGAGTCCTTCAGAGCCCTGTGGAAGGGAAATGCTGTTTTAAGGCCAGTCTCCCTGCCTGGCCTTGGAGAAGAAGCATCACCCCTGCCGTGAAGGTCCATGCAGTTAATATGTCCCCCAGGGCTGCCTCTCTGCTCCCTCTGCCTGAGCAGGACCATTCACTCCTCACAAGCCACATCACTGGGAATTTTGATTAATTCTTTTCCGTTGAGTCAGTCTCAGACGTCTTGTCTTCTCCTTCATCCCCCTTACCTGCAGGGGCTTCACACTCTCCTCAAGCCTGATTTTCTCCCACAGCAAAGGGGGAAATAAACTTGTGGATCTGCTTTATCATTCCACAAACGCAGTTCTTCCCCTGGTTGTCTAGACTCTGCTCATCTCAGTGTGACATTTCTGATGCGTGGGTGTAGCCATAATATCTCTGGCATGCATAAAAGGCAGAGAGCGAGGTGTGGTCTGCTGCAGACCCGTGCCATGAGCTGCTCGGGGGTGTCATGCGTGGAATGGTTGTGCCTCTTGGGCAGCTGGGTTACAAATCCATCACCTGGGTGCCTGCTGCCCATCCAGGCTCCTGCACAGCCCCGCAGAGCTCCTGCAGCGAGGGGATGCTGGATCTGATGGACATCCAGCTTGATCCAGTGTCCCAGTCCCTCTCCTGGAATATGTCCATCACTGCCCATTTGGAACAGCTCTGCTCCTTTTTGCTCTGCACGAATCAAACATGAAGAGGCTCTTCTCTAAATAGGAGATTTGATTTTCAAGAAGCCACGAAGCTGGGGGTTTTTTGGCAAAGATTTTAACTCATAGGTCTTTAAAAAGTCCACAGAAAGTTATTATATGAACTTGAAAATTCTTGGGAAATTGTTCCCAACCTGCTGTGTTCACTAGCAGGGAAAAATAAGTTCTTCATTCAGCGCAAGGCTCTCTACTGCCTGTGTTGTTGATGACTTTGAAGGCTTCATCTCCCCAGAAGGACTGCCTGTGAGTTCGTTGTTCTTCCATCGTGAGAGACAGCAGGAAAATAACAAGACTTTTGTCATCAGGAGGAGACTTGCATGGATAACACCTCCACAATCATTGCTGGGTAGGCCTGAGCTCATGGAACTAGAGGAACTGGACCAGTCGCATCCCTACTGGCCAGAGAAAGGGGGTTTGAGTTTGGGCTGTCTGTGCTCCCTGTCCTGTGCCTACGTGTCCCCAGGGGTGGGCAGGGGACTGTGTTCACAGCCAGTGTGAGCTGACGGGTCCCTGCACGACTGGCAAACTTGCAGCTGTGTCCTGAGCAAACCTGGTTGCACCTATGCAGAAGAGGAGATGGGAAGGGACAGGAGCTGCCTGAACCTGCGTCCAGTCTATCTGTGATCACTCCGCTAGTTCCTTTACTCTTAGCACATGACGCCTCTTGCCCTGTCCCAGACTGTAACCCTAGCTCCTTCTACCAATTCCCTCTGGAGATCCCTCCTTACTCCTTCTCGGCCCTGTCTGCTCAGCCAAGAGGCACAGCGAGCTGCTTGGCAAGGGTGGGAATCCCCGGGAATGGCAACGGACATACAGTGCCTTGTGCTGGGAGGAGACCATGGCACTGGGGCTGCCCTGCCGTCGTTGCTCTCTCTAGAGCTGCTCTGAGCACACAGAGGCTAGGGACTTGGGGGAGCAGATTATTCCAATTTACAAGTGAAATTCTTGGTGGCCAAATTCCCCCTGCAATAACCAAGAGCAAACTTACAGCCCTGCTCCGCTGTGCTCTGTGATTAATCTCCCAGAGATGGGGTTTTACAGGGGATGGAGGCAGTGCAAGGTCAGAGTGCAGGTGCAAAGTGGACACCCCCTTCTGCAAGAACCACAGGGCTGAGAACGCTCACCACGTACTGGAGACCATGTTTTTATTAAGCTGGCGGTGGGGGGAGAGGACACGTTTGTGCTTGAAGCCTCATGGACTTGCGCCAAGCCCAAGCTGCTGCCTCCCAACTTTGACCACTGAAGCCATTACGGTCCTCTGATTTATGCCTGTGGGAAAGCTGCAGAGAGCTCCCAGCGGTTTCTGGAAGGAGAATTTTATGCTTAAAACTGAATTCTATTCCTGCTTTCACTGGGGACCTGTTCTCAGCTTCAGAATTGCTCCGATAACTTTGCAATTGCTTTGATAGTTCCAGAGGGGAGCTCAGTCCCTTTGCAGAACAGATGGAGACACATTTTCAGGACCATTCAACTCTGCTGTAACTCTTTGTTATAACAATTTCTTCTGCTATAACGGGAGGAACAAAATTTTGCCAGTGCCAAACGCTCTTGAAAACTGTATTCCCAGACTTGGATGAAATTAGTCTAGAATCCAAGTCCTCCCAGGTACAAAATGCCTTCTGCACCCACCGGCACTGGGGATTTCAGCAGCTTGCAGGATCAGGCTTTCGCAGCAGCAGCAATTTCATGACAGCAGTGTTTCCGCCTGTGGCAATCTGCACTTGCACTTGCCTGCAATGCATGACTCTAGTAATCCATTTGAAATGTCCCCTCAATGGGGAGATCTGAGCTCTAGCTTCTTCCATATGGCCGTGTATATTTAATAGGAAACCGGGGGAGTGGGAGAAAGCTAATGAGATTCTGCTTTAAAGCACTTGGTTCCAGAAGTAGAACAGACTACCAGAGGTCATAATTGGCTCAATTTTAGCACGGGCACAAGGGCAACTCACAAAATATTTAAGTGTTGTAATGCAGATACACCTTTTTCCTGCTCTGCCAGGAATTAAGTGGACTAGAAACTCTTGGCCTCCACCCCTACAGATGTTTGGCTGTGATGGAAGTTTGAAATCACGGGGGGGGAACAGATTGTGAGTTCATAGCTGAGCAGTCGCAGCTTGTTTAAGCAGTGAGAGCATCTCACTGTGCGGGCTGCCGCTCTCCTGCCTTACTCATTCATGTACCAGGGAGGGAGGAGGGAGGAAGCACTTCAAAAGCAAGCAAATCCAACCAGTGAGCCTTGCCCTGGGAATCCCTCATTTAACAGGAGCCCACAGGCCACAGCTTTGCAGCTACTCCTCATTACTAGGATGGGGAAGGGGGCAAGACACCAGTGGCTTCTCCTGTAGCTGTGGGCTGAAGCTCGCAGAAGCTGCTCTGGGGCTGTGGAAGAGCAGGAGCGTGGAGCTGGGCTGAGTAGGCTCCTGCACAGCCTCACTGCAGTGTTTGCACACAGGGCTGCTTCAGAAACCTGCTAGTGAAGAAGCCCAGGCAAAGTATTTTTCTCCTTCTTTCTTTCTTTCTACTTCAAAAATTTGAAGACTAAATACTGAAAAACTTGATCTGAAGGAGCACCTGATTTGGGGCTTCTTTTTGTTGCTTTGGTTTTTGGGTGGAGAATGCAAACAAAAAGTGTATCGAATTGTTTTGGATTAAATCAAATGTTTTGTTCCCACAACAATTGCTGATGGAGACATAGAAATTTTGCAAGGGCAACAAAACTGCCTTAATATGTAGCCAACCCCAGCATGAGAGGTTATCGCTACTTGCTTCTGAGGCTCCTTTTTCATTTTTGTCACTGTGTGATCATGGCATTGAATCTCATCTTAACAAAATGCACTTTATAGTACTCAACAGGATGTCCAGAAACAGAAGGCGGTGTTTCGGAATCTCCCCGTGCCCAGCATTGAAGTGATGGCTTTGGAGCCAATGAAATTCAATGCCAAATTTCTGTTTTGTTGGCATTTTACCAAATAGGCAAATGTCCACAATTCCCAAGATTAAACATGCTCTGCTGCCTTGAGATGCCTTCAAAACAAACCACCCGGGGATTGGTTTGCTGAAGAGCTTGAGAATAGGTTCCCTGGTCCACAGCCGCATCCCCAGCTCTTCTCGAGTGTGCACAGTTCCCCAGGCAGGACGTGAATGGAGCCGGACGACTTTCAGCCAGGACTCGTTGCTTTTCAGATTGCATGTAGTTAGAAGCATGAGTGCTGTCAGCTGCCCAGGGAATACGATATTCAGTGCCAATTAATTTTTGTAATAGGAGCAGGGCTTTATTCCCTCCATTCCCTTAGGCACCTTTGAAAAGCGTAAGCCTCAAAGGTTGGTTTGGATTTTTAATTTTTTTTTTTTTCTGGTGGCCTTTTTCCTGAAGAGCAGTGGTGCCCAGATGAGAAAGGGGACAAGTCTGTGGAGGGTAGCAGCTTTGGGGCAGGCAATTCCCAAACTTTCCACACTCTTCAGATGTGGGTATACTCTGCTCTGCTAGATGGGACTCCAGCTTCTCGCTGCTCTCTGGTCCTCTTGCTCCTTCCTCCCTCCTCATGTCACTGTGCCTTCATATGGTTTATAAAACGATGACATGATTTAAGACTGGCACAGTCTTTACGTTGCATCCCATAAGACAGGTATGTGTGTTTGTGTGTGTGGGGGGGGGTAGCGTATTTTGTAGCTTTTCACGTGATCCTAAGGTAGGTTTCCTCTGGGGAGTAAAGGGGTGGGGATGGTGGGAGCAGGGATGAGCCGGTGTTGTGTTGGATCGTACCAGTGCTTTAAGCGGTCAGAAACATGGTTTTCCCCTACCTCTGAGCTCTCAATGCTGCTAAAATCTCTGCCATTCGTACAATGTACTCCAGCCCCCTCTCTCGGACTGACTCTGGCTCTGTTTGCAAGATACCCACACTGTTCTAAAGCATGCACCTCTCTCTGTATAGTCCCGATCTTCTGATTTTATGGAATACTTATGCCTGTTTGCATTACAGTCAAAATAAAAAAGCAAACTAAAACCTGGTGGACCTTGTTCTTCTCTTATCTCTGTGGTTTTGATGCTGATACCTTGACCTTGCTCTGATCGCTCCCTGTGAGGCCAGTGCACTATAAATAGGTCGGTAGTGCCGAGCAGCGATATCGGTGTATCGGCAAGACAGAAACACTTTCTTGTAAGGTTGCCTGAGTCACAGCATTACATGTTTCACATCACTTCTACCACGTCCACCAGGAAAATGCCACTGTCAAGAGAGGAGGGCAGCGTTTGATGGTGGAGCCTCAGGAGCACAGCAGCAGTACTCCAGGCAGGACCTGAGAGACCTGACCAAGAAAAGTGGCTGCTTGTGGCCAGGGGAATGAGCCACAGGGATGGATGCAGCTTTGCACGTGGGCAGGTAGTGTGCTGCTGCACTGACCTACCGTTACTTAAACACATCTCTCCTTAGTGCTGCCCCAAGAGCAGCAGGACGGAGACATGATCAGGGCAGGGAGGTCCTAGGCTGTCTGCGAGGAGCGGGTGAGAGGGTGAAGGGCTGCTCCCCTGACAAGCCTGGCAGCGCCAGCTAGGAGAGGGGAACGTGGCTGCCGGGCAGCAGTGGAGAGACCTCAGACAGAGCAGTGATGTGACTTCGGAGACCATCGTGGTGTGACCTCAGACATGGCAGTAATGTGACCTCAGCCACCAAGGTGACACTACCTGAGGCATGCCAGCAGCGTTGCCCCAGAGATGCGAGTGGTGTGACCTCAGAGACCACCATGGGGTGGCCTCAGACAAGGCACTGGTGTTGTCTCAGCCATCGCCACGTGGTTAGCCCAGACACAGCACCCTGGTGCCACCTCATACATCCTGCTGGTGTTACCTGGACCCCACGGCAGTGCTACCCCAGGCGTAGCCGCAGCGCTACCTCAGTCAGGGCTGCAGCCCTGCCCTGCCAGGCCGGCTAGCCCGGGGCGGACGGACACAAGCCACTCACATCCCCTGGGTCCCACCGACGCCTCCCCTCGGGGACCGAACTTTGCCGACGCTCCC
>VZZY01011062.1:490884-516485 GCA_013400335.1 Eurystomus gularis | reverse complement strand
CCTGTCAGCGCAGGCCGGGCCCGCCCGGAGGGGTTCGGCTGGCACCGGGTCCCCTCGGCCTGGGAGGGCCTGGGGGCTGCTGGGGTGGTGGAGCTGCCCCCCCGCCGCCTCCCTGCCTCTGCCTCCTTTCTCTTCCCGGCTCTAGTGTGTGTGCTGGGCTCAGGGGCCGGACGAGCCCCGCCGCTTTCAGCTGTGCACGCACGGGTGAAGTGCGGGTGCCCTTCCCGAGCAGCGGTGGCAGGGGCTGTTGCAAGGCTGCTTCGCCTCCTGAATGCCATGGAGTGGGACCAGGCTGGGCCTGCCACTCGGAGGAGCTCCGTCTCTGCAGCCCCTTGCCCGGAGGAGCTCTGTTTTTGCAGCCCCTTCCACAGCCGGGCGCTTGGATGAGCTGCAGCCCGCAGATCCAGCCTGGGCTCTGGCAGCGGTTGGACGCAGGGCCACATGCACACTGGGGCTGTGGATTGGCTTCCTGGCCCCGCGAGCAGCTTCCAGAGCAGCCGCCAAGACTTGTCCCGTTGCAGGACTGATGCTTTAGAGCCAAGAGAGCTGTTTCTTTGTCGTGCTTTTGAGAAAGCTATTTTCACAGAAACTAAAATCCCTCAGATTGACCTTTGCTGCTTGTGAGTTTAGTTTCCCCTGAAGGCCCTCACAGGGTACCAAATGAGGGCATAGCAGTGTTGTTAACTGGGAATAAAGCGTGAGTGTTACATTGCTTATGCCACACTGGTTTCAGCAGTCCTAGAAGCACCACTCCTTCACTGGGGCCGCCAGCCTATCTAGACCAGGGTGTACTCATCTGCTGCTGGTTTTGTCTGTATTTTGGCACAGGAAGAGTAGCAAAATTGCTTCCTCCAATTGCCAGTTGGCTTCTAAAATTTAGCATAGCTTAAATGAGAGGATTATTCCCTTTTTATGGGTGAAAAAGGCTGCTACTGAGCAATATGAGCTTCCCCAAATCACCGAGCTATGGCTTTGGAATAGCAAGCCAGGTGCTTTCACCAATTTAGCAGCTCTAATTTCTGAAGGGAACCTGAAAATTTGAAAATGATTGGGATCAAACAGCTGAGATTGAATGTGGTGGTTGATCCGCACACACTGCTGCCCTCCTCTGTCTTTGATAACAACTTTTGGCAGGAGTTTACACATTGACCTTGTCGTCCTGGCTGGATTCCATTGTGAGTAATTGCACTTTATCTTCCGAAAATTTTCAGTATAATTTCAACCCCAGAAATTAGCCTTTCTCATCCAAAAATAAATGATTGTAACTGCACGGCATGGCTACATTTCAGTGGTAGACGAATGGCCAGGATCCCTCGGGAGAGAGGTTGTTGTATAACGTGAAGCTATTTCATTAGTCTTTGACTTTATTTTGTAACTGCGATTGCAATGGAGTTTTATTATTAACTGGTTGTAAAATATCTTCCACTTGCGGGTGGACATAACTCTGCATTTTGGTCAGTTGGTAATAATTTTTATGCAGAGGTAGTGATTTAAGTGTTTGGTGTTTTCTTTAACTATAAAGGTAAAAATATAGAGATATATCTGCCCCCTGTGTGTGTATATATGTATATATATATATATAAAACCTGAAGAGAACCTAAAGCAATCCATGTAGTTGAAGGAAAACGTTTTGTAAAAACCATTAATAGTTAACAGAAATTCAAAAAGTGAAATAAATGCCCCTGTAAATGACAACAGGCTTTCCTCTCAGCTCGCTTTCCTGTGCTATCTGAAATATTCCCATCTGCGTTGCTGCTCTACAGGTTTCATACAGAAATGATTTTTTGTTTCCTCAGAGCAGTCATGGGTTTTGCTGCACTGGCACATGTTTTATTGCCTGGGGCTGTGTTGTGGCAGCACAAGTCCACTTCGACAGAAACAGTGCTGTTACCTGAAGTTCTCAAAGTTTTCAGGTGAACTGTGAAACGCTTCTTAGTAAGCTGTGGAACGTGTTTTAGCCTTTGGACTTTTAGGTTCAGCAAAGCAGGTACAACTTTCTTTTCCAACAAAGGTGTGGGTGTTGGGTTTTTTTAAATAATTATTTCTGGGATTAAAAATGAACTGCATTTAGCTGACACAGTTTGACTTCAGAACTCTCTGTTTTCCTCCAGTAGATATTGCCACCAGCAAGGGCAATAGAGGGAGCTCTGTTTTGTTCGTGCTTTTAATTAGGCCCACAAGGTAGCAGGGAGAACATGGGACAATGAATTATCACACGTTGACTGACGTGTGATACATCTTCAGGATGGCAGACTCTTTCTTTTATTTTAAAACTCTGCCTCTCTTCTACTAATGTGCTGCTGTGTTCATCTTGCAAAGCTCTAGAGGAAATCTCAAAAGCATTTAGGATGTTTAGATCTTGAAATACCTGGAGTATAAATCTTTTGAAGGTTTCCTCTTGGCAGGCTTCGGGAGAGCTTCCTTTTAAATAACCATTAATACACAGATGAAACCAGTGGGATTTATACTTTGATGCTCAAGTCAGTCATTGGATTAATTTATACAATTGCATTTAAAGTTATGCTGTGTCTTGGCAATGTCTCAGCTCCTCAAGTCATGTGGTTACAATAGGCAGCATTCTACAGTTCTGGAGGCTCTCAGCAATGTTGAAATACTAATGAACCTGTTCCCTTATGTCTTGTTGTGTAGGTGGCCATCACTGCTAAAATACTACAGCCACACAGACGGTGTTAGCTGGCTCGAAGAATACAAAGCGCGACACAATGCTGGTCTAGAAGCCCAGAGAATTGTAGCTTCGTTCTCCAAAAGGTTCTTTTCAGAACATGTAAGTCATCTACTCTATGTATGTGCAACAGCCTAATACTTCTTTAGTCCTTTTTATTGGTTTGTCTTTCCTCTCTCTTCCCATCTTTTCAACTATGAGTCAGAAAGTTTGTATCTCCTCGTGTTGTGTGAAAATGCTGGATCACCAGCAGTGGGGAGGGACAGTTCAAAATGCAGAGGTGCAATCTGCATAGAGTCCAAAGCGTGCTCTGCATGTCACGTTCAGCAGCGCCACTGCAGCTTTAAAAGCTCTTTGCTCGTTGCTGCATGTTCAGACCTGGCTGTGGGAACTTCTGAAGGACCGATAGTTTGTTGACACATACCACAGCCTGTGAATTTATCTCACTGTAGAACTTGTGCAAGGGTACATCCTGTGAGTTGTCAGAAGTCATCTGAAAGCAGGACCAAGGCGCAACAGGGTCACCGATTTCGAAAGTGTATTGTTTAAGTTCTTCACCCAGTCATAACACCAAGATGCTTTTGATTTCAGTGTGAAAAAGGTGAAAATGTAGTCTCTGAGAGACTGCTTGCACATGGAACAACAGTTATTTCATTGTATGCGTGCTTAGTTGATGGCTAGTTTTGGCTAGCTGTACAGCTTGGGTCAATGAAGTTCTGTGAAATGGGCATAAATCACTGAGTCCCAGCGTGGTGGGGGTTGGAGGGGACCTCTAGAGCAGATGGGCATTTGACCATTAATAAATTTGTGTCAGGGCATTAACTGGGCGTTCCTGGACTCATACTGTATGTTTTAATTGTGTATGCAAAGACTACTGAGAGACCACTCAGCAATACCCAGAGGCCTAATAATGAGAATCATCTCCTGTGGGGCTAGAAACTACAGCTCTATTCCCTGCTTAGAGCTGAGGAAAGAGACTTTCAACCCAATTCTGCTAGATCTTGGAGAATGCCTGCTAAGATCCGTCCACAGGGATCCGGACAAGCTCGAGAAGTGGGCCCATGTGAACCTCATGAGGTTCAGCAAGGCCAAGTGCAAGGGCCTGCACCAGGGTTGGGGCAATGCCTGGTATCCACACAGGCTGGGGATGAAGGGATGGAGAGCAGCTCTGCAAAGAAGGACTTGGGGGGTGCTGGCAGATGAGGAGCTGGAGCTGAGCTGGCCCCGTGCGCTCACAGCCCAGAGCCAATGTCCTCCTGGGCTGCATCCCCAGCAGCGTGGGCAGCAGGGCGAGGGAGAAGATCCTGCCCCTCTGCTCTGCTCTGGGGAGATCCCCCTGCAGTGCTGGGGCAGCTCTGGAGTCCTCAGCACAGCAGAGACATGGACCTGGTGGATTGGGCTCTGAGCAACCTGCTCTAGTTGCTGATGTCCCTGATCAGTGCAGGGGTTGGACTCGATGACTACTTTAAAGGTCCTTTCTAACCCAAACCGTTCTGTGAGTATATGATACAGTATGTTGGGAATCATTTTTTCCTTACTGTATTAGCCCACATCCTGCACTGAACAGCTTGAAAGCAAATAGATTTCTTACAGTTCAACCAAAGTTTAAGAAAGAATTTGAAAAAATAGAGCAAAGTTGGGTTTGAGACTTTTAATGAAATTATGTTCTTTAGGGAAGAATCTTATTGTGCTCTTTCTGGTTTGACAGGTCCCCTGTGATGGATTCAGTGACATTGAGACTCTCGGGTGCCCAAGTCATTTTTTTGAGGATGAGCTGATGTGTATCCTTAACATGGAAGGAAGGTAAGGAAGGGAAGGGTCGGAAATGGAAGGGAATTTTCCCCTTTCACTGGTTAAAAGAGAACAGTACTCTGATGAACGCCTGACCTCAGCTTCTGTCCGTCACTCATTTAAAACAACATACCCAGGCTTACCGAGGCTGGGAAGTATCACTGCATGTTTAATTTCAGAACAAATTTAATATTCCCAGAAGAAACGATATAAACTATTCTACAAGGTCCTCTGGCTTTGTTGCTTGGTTTCCTTGCCAGTTCAAGTCACCTCTCGAGTCACCTTCCATGTAGCCTCGTCTCTGCAGTAGTTTTGGCTTAAAGAGTTCCCATCCTCATGTTCCTTTTTTATTTACACCTGAACTGCTTTGCAGGATGAGGCCACAGTACCGGAGGGCAGCAGGAATACTCCGTGAGGATTGCCACCACAAATCCCTCTATCATGAAGCTACAGCTTGTTTGGGTTTTTTAATTTATTTTTTCCTCTTCTTGTACCGACCTACTACAGCTAAGAAAAGCAACAATTTTTATCCCCAAATACACAGCTGAGTTTAGTGCAGCCACTGCAAAATGTGCAGATCTGTAAATTATTCAGGCAAGTGAAATGCCAAGCAGGAAAATAAAACCTCTGGTTTGCATCTGCCTGGGTGTTCTCATCATCATGTTTTACACTGGGCAAGATGAATAAGTCACTGCTTTACTTGAAGGTTTTTCTGCTGGTGGCATATAGACCATGCTGATTTTGCTGGGATACGAAGCAGCGATAGATTGCTCTTAATGGAGTCTAATAGCCTTGATTAAAGGGACCATTAGTAGAGCTTGACAAAAACAGAACTGGAATAGCAATCACCTCATTTTTGCTTTTTCACATTCATTTTATTACCTTTTCTGTTTGAACTGGGACTAAACATCTCTCATTCGACAACTGGTTACAAAGCTTTTGAGCCTTTGCACTGGCCAAATGCCTCCCCGTAAAGCAGAACTGATGCTAATTACCCCGATTAAGCTGTAGTCATTGCCATTCAGGAGCATTAAGCTAAATCATTTCCCTGGAAGGTATCCCAATAAAGCAGTTGCCCCTATTGAGCATCCCAGTGTATTGGAAGAAGATGAAGTGTTGGGAGGTCTGATTGTCCTCCTGTCCAGGAGGATGGAGAAGGCTGATCTCACCTGCAGTCTGGAGGAGAGGAAATGTAAGCATGGAAAGAGGGATTTTTCTGAAGAAGGAAACCAGACTTGTTTTAAACACATGGCAGGGGCTGAGCCTGGGAATCTGTAGAATCCCTGAGGGTTTTTTAGGCCAGGCCTTTGTGCCATTCCTGTTTGGTAGGTGAGGTACTGGGTAACCCATTGCTAAAGGCTAAAGCTTGCTTAAGTGCCTCAGATTTAATGCTTCTGAGTTGATCTGTCATACTTCAGGGGACCTTTTCAAACCTGACCTGGGTACTAACCAGGTCTCTTTTGCTGTTTCTTGGGTGCTCTGCCTTCACTTCATAATTTAGAAAGTGAAGAGGATTTACTATAAAAACTGTTAAGATTTTGGATTGTGTGATCTACAGACGAGCTGTTGGTCTGTTCCTGCCTTTTCAGAGCAACAAAGGTGGTTTTTCCTCTGGGAATTTTGTTTTTTTCCTTCTGAATACTATTGGACCTACATTCATGTCCCCCCTCAATTTCCTTTTAATGGTGAGAGGATACTTTAAGATTCTAGAGGGATCCAGTCAGACCAGGGGTAATGTTTTATGACTAAAATATAGGACTTTAGTCAGATATTCCTGAGCTACTTTAATTAGGATCTGGAGTGTTTCCCATGATACTGTATCTGCTCAAAAATTTTGGTGATAGGATAAAAATCAGATGTGATAGGAGCAGTGTTTTGCAGGTCTTATATTGTGTTTTTTTGATGATGAATTTCCTCTCAGCTCTTTTTGGCTGACTCTTTCCTGATTGTGTTGTTGTCAGGCTTGTCTAGAAAAGCAATAGTCTCAATTGTAAACCTGTAATTCACTGGAAAAGTTAAATCAAATGTTCACCCTTAAAGTGCTTGTTTAGGGCAATACTACTTTTTGTATTTAAACGTGCAGGAAAGGTCTCACCTGGAAGTACTATGCAAAGAAAATTCTCTACTTCCTACGGCAACAGAATATATTAAAAAATCTGAAGGAGTATCTTCAGCGCCCGACTGATCGGCAGTCATTTTTGGAGGGTAAGTCTTTGGCAGCGATCCCACATAGAGCACCTAAAGACAGCTTGTCATCGTTGTTGTTTCACTTGGAAAGAGTCTTTTTTGCTTATACTTCAACCAGCGCTTGGACAACAACTCAGGATTAAGTACAGCTTTTTGATGTACCTGAAATCCTTAAAATCTTGCCATGGTTGCATAATGTTGCATCAGAATGTCAGGATTACATTAGGTTCTGTCAGTGCTGTATGGCTGAATCACTGCCCATGGATAGACGAGCTGAAAGGCAATGGAGAAGGCATTGCAAAAACTTGCGTTTGAATCTTGAACAGCATCTTGAGGAAAGCAGCAGTAGCTCAGCATCCCAATTAGCTGTCATTGCAGAAGCATTTTAACTGTGACCCGTGGGATGAATACGGCCTGACAGACCGAGTGATCTGATTTCGAGTCGGTTCACTCCTGTCTCCTTTCCTAAGAGCTTCTCAGATAAGGGCAGGGAGCAAGCCACAGGCAGGGGGAATTGCTGTCGCAGCTCACAGTCTGCACACTGCAGCTTTCTCTTGAGAGCTGTCTGACTGCTGGGCCATTGGAGCTGTGCAGTGTAGAGCTGGGGAAGGGACGGGTGTCCAGTCGCAGGGTGGGAAGGCATGTGCACCTGAAATGGAGAAAGAAAGGGCTTTTCTGCCATTCGTGTCCTCAGTCTGGTGGATTATTCTTTTCTTCAAGCTCCCTATGGAGAAGATGATGCAGATGAAAGCTGCCAGTGTCTGTAGAGTTGTCCCTTACTCTCAATATATACCTCAAAAATGTCACACAGAACAGTCTCTGACACCAAAGCTAGTCCTTGTTGTGGCAATAGACTTTGAAGAAAAGCCATGAAAATGGTCAGTGGGCTCTCTATGATAACAGGCTGAGAGAGTTGGGGTTCTTTAGCCTGGAGAAGAGAAGACTCAGGGGAAACCTCATTATAGCCTTCCAGTAAATGAAGGGGGCATACAAGAAAGTTGGGGAGGGACTTTTTACAAGGGCTTGTAGTGATAGGATGAGGGATGATGGCTTCAAACTGGAAGAGAGGAGATTTAGATTAGGAAGAAGTTGCTCATGATGAGGGTGGTGAGACACTGGCACAGGTTGCCCAGGGAAGCTGTGGATGCTGCATCACTCCACGTGTTCAAGGCCAGGTTGGATGGAGCTTTGAGTAACCTGTTCTGGTGGGAGGTGTCCCTGCCCGTGGTAGGGCGGTTGGAACTAGGTGATCTTTAAGGTCCCTTCCGTCCCAAACCACTGTGATTCTATGGGAGTGTTAGGGCAAGAAGTGCCAAAAGTGGCTTTCTCTGGAAACAACCAAGACAACTAATTATGAGACTTCAACATGTGGGTCACAAATACATGCATTTTTCTGCTGTGGAGGTACTATTAGAGCACTGACTGGTAGTGTTTGTGGAAATTTCACCTGGCCAGCATGGGGAGCACTTTGGTGGGGGGGGGGTGAAGAAGACATGGCTTGGGGTCCTGCTGAAATCCTTGAATACAGACCCGTCATGGAGGTGCTGACAAAGCAGCATAGAAACCTGAAAGAGGTAGTTCCATGCAAAATCTTATGGGTGAATATAGTTGATTCTGAAGGTTGAACAATATGGAGGTTTTGGAAAGAGCAGTGGTGACATGATGATGAGGAGAAGATTTGGAGAAAGGACAGTTTTCTTCCTGCAGAAGTTTGACAGATGAGAACTTGGGCAGAATGAAAATGAAAATCTGTTCTGTTATAGTGAGTTTCTGACGTGAAGATGGAGAGGAAGCATGGAAGAGAAAGATGAATAGCAGAACAGGGAACGATGACCAAGAATGATAGCTATGGAGGATATGGCAGGAAGAAATCAGAACCTAAGCAGGAGTGACATTAAGATGGTTTGAGGCTCTGAATAAAAATACGTTAAGAGTTGGGAGGATGCCAAGAGATGCAGTGTGACCAGAGAGTTTAGCAGCACACCTACTGAACGTACGAATCTATTGCTTGCCCTTTCAGGATGGTGGAGACGGGAGCACTGAATTTAATTGGCATTTATAATGTCAGCTTATTTTTGTGCATTTTATGTGATGAATCCAATATAGGACTGCAAATTTTAAAAGGAAAGCTCTTGTATTCTGCTTCAATTGCTTGCTGCATGTCTGGAATTTAGAGTAGGTAAAACTAAGCAGAGAAAAAACTGAAGTCCTGTTTCTTATATAGTTTGTTTTTTCCAGGTGCGGTTTTAATTGACCAATACTGTAACCCGCTGTCAGACATCTGCTTGAAAAGTGTCCAGGCACAGGTGGATGATATCACGGATAAAGTGCGCAAAGTCCTGCGGACCAAAAATCCAAGGCACCCCAGCTTGGCTTCCAAGGCAGGTACTGTACAGAAACATCTGCTTTACTGCAGAGCATTTCTGCAAGTCTAGGTACTGGCAGGGAAACAGCTGGTGAATTGGTGCAGCTTAAAGAGCTGCTGGTCTTTATCCCCTGCAAGCATGACCTGGATGAAGGGATCGAGGCACCTTCAGTCAGTTTGCAGAGGACACCAAGTTGGGTGGGGGGTTGATCTGCTGGAGAGTCAGGAGGCTCTACAGAGGGACCTGGCCAGGCTGGATGGATGGGCTGAGGCCAGTGGGATGAGGTTCAACAAGGCCAAGGACCGGGTCCTGCCCTTAGGTCACAACAACACCCTGCAACACTCCAGGCTGGGGGAAGAGTGGCTGGAAAGTGCCCAGCAGAAAAGGACCTAGGGGTGTTGATCAACAGCTGGCTGAAGATGAGCCAGCATGTGCCCAGGTGGCCAAGAAGGCCACCAGCATCCTGGCTTGTGTCAGCACGTGTGTGGCCAGCAGGACCAGGGCAGGGATCATTCCCCTGGACTTGGCACTGAGGAGGCCACCCCACAAATGCTGGGGTCAGTTTTGGGCACCTCACTGCAAGAAGGACATTGAGGGGCTGGAGCGTGTCCAGAGAAGGGCAACAAAGCTGGGGAAGGGTCTAGAGCACAAGTCTGGTGAGGAGCGGCTGAGGGACCTGGGGGTGTTGAGCCTGGAGAAAAGGAGGCTCAGGGGAGACCTTCTCACTCTCAACAGCTCCCTGAAAGGAGGTTGGAGCCAGGGGGGGTCGGGCTCTTCTCCCAAGGAACAAGTGACAGGACAGGAGGCAATGGCCTCAAGTTGTGGCAGAAGAGGTTTAGGTTGGACATGAGGAGCAATTTCTTGACTGAAAGTGTTGTGAAGGGCTGTCCCAGGCTGCCCAGGGCAGTGGTGGAGTCCCCATCCCTGGAGGGATTTCAAAGCTGTGGAGATGTGGTCCTGAGGGACATGGTTTAGAATTGGCAGAGTTAGGTTAGTGGTTGGACTCAGTGATCTGAAAGGTCCAACCCTAATGATTCTATAATTCTATGTTCTGACACTTACTTAAACCCTTGTTCAGGAAACAGCTGTTTATTCAGGCACAGGGACTCAGTAGCCCAGTGTTGTCTGTCCACCTGATGGACTGAGATGAGTCTCTTGTGTTCTTGGTCCATATGAAGAATTTTGGTATAAGGTTCACTGCATATAGGTTAAGGACACTTGTTTTCTCAGTCTTTATTTCTCTGCATGTCTTTTTAGGAGAAGTCGTGGTTCCAGAAGTGGAGCTTCAGCGGCAGGTACTTGATGCAATGAATTGTGTCCTGTATGAGCAGTTAAAATACAAAGGAAACGAGCTGGATTACTATAACTCCCTGAATTCCTACATTCATCAGGTATGTGGATGTTAGGGAAAAACTAGGAGGCTGCAAAGCTGGAGACATTGTGGTGCTTGTTTGTACCAGTGTAGTCAGAGAAATAGTTTTCTCTGAAGAGCAATTTACTTTAGAGTCAACTTGATGTCCTCTTGTAGTGCCTGTTCCCCCTGTTGGTGTATTTTCATTTGGGAAATCAAACTTTGAGGGTTTGTGTTTTTCTTGATATCCCACATTTCTATCCTGTTTTGTCCCCCAGGTTTTGATCCGCAGGACAGGAATTCCCATCAGCTTGTCTGTGCTTTATTTAACAATTGCCAGACAGCTGGGAGTCAAACTTGAACCAGTCAACTTCCCCAGCCACTTCCTGCTGCGATGGTGTCAAGGAAAAGAAGGGTAAGTGACCTGGTGTATTTTGAAGTGGTTTACCCAGGGATAAAAGCAAGAAAACATTTACAGCTCCAGACCTATACCAGAATGTTTCAGTATTTTCCATCCGTAATTACAGCCTATATGAAGGAAAAGATCAGATCTCCAAAAGTTCTGCCAGAGCTCAGCTCTGCTGCTGCTGAATGGTTACAGGTTTCCTGAGTTTGAAATGATAGTAACCATGAGGTAATGTTGCTCTTAAAGTTATCCAGAACTGAAAAGAAGATAAAAGATGCTGATTTCATTAAACCTGTCATACGGAACAGTTGCTAGAGGCCACTGCAGTTCTGTGCACTTGTTTAATTCTCTGGGTCAGTGCAGAGTACATCTTTGACCAGACCACCATCACCTTGCAGAAGTCTGTGTTTCTGTGAATGACATCAGCAGTCCAATTCAGGGTGCTGGGTTTGTCTGTACGTTCCCCTTTGGGCTTCAGATGCCATGTGCACGGGCTCTGTTGCAGTGCAGTGGCATAATATAATCTAGCAATAGATACAGCAAACCTGGAAACATCTGAAGGAAAGAACTGGCATGATGGAGTGAAAAGTCCCCTGGGTTTCTCTGCCTTTCCCGTATGTGTTTATCTGCAGAAGAAGCTGGAAGGAGAGAGAAGGTCCCAGATAATCTTGTTTTAGGAGGAAGCTGAAGTATGAATGATGCTTGTTTTACCAACAAGCATGAAAACACTGAGGGAAGAACAGAAATAGGTGATCCTGCTTTATACCATGAGACCCATAATCACAACTTGGCTTCCTTGTCGTTTCCTTAGGAGCACAGATATTTTTGACTACACCTACATTGATGCCTTTGGGAAGGGGAAGCAGCTAACGGTGAAGGAGTGCGAGTACCTTATCGGCCACCATGTGACAGAGGAGTTCTATGGAGTGGTGACTTCAAAAGAGGTCTTGCAGCGTATGGTGGGAAATCTCTTAAACCTTGGCAAGCGGTGAGTTGAGGATCATCTGACCTGTGGAAAAAAGGGCACAGAGTATATGTCTGCATATCTGATACTGCTTCTTCGTGCCATTTGAGCGAGTGCTTTAAAAAGGTGTCAGTCACCCCAGGTGGCATTCTATATGTCATGCTGCATTGTCTAGTTGCTTTTAATAACCTGCAGCAGTATTGTGTGGAAACAGGAATATTTAGTAAAACTACTTCCTGTCCAGAAAATGGACAAATCGGGTTTTTTCTCTTTGTGGAAAAGCTGGTAGTGACTGTCCAGCATTTCCTTAAGAGCAGAGACTTTCATTATGATCTGGTAAGCACAACCCGCATGCTCAAATGAGCAATTTCAAAGTACTGTTGGTTTCTAGAAGATCTGGTTTTCTTTTCAAACACCCCTGCTACTTTCCCAAGTACAGAAATCACAAAGTGAAAGGATTGCTTTAGGTGTAATTAAGCTAGGAGAAAAAAAGTAGATGTCAAAAGGAAAAGGCTTAGAGAGGGAATTCTCTGTGTAGTATTATCTCACCAAGTAGAATACCAGAGAAGCGGAAGGGTAGAGTCCAGTCATCAGTTGTGCAGCGTTTTTCCTTGTCACTCTTACTGAATGAGCATGCCTGAACCTGTAGCATGGTTTTTGGTGACTGTCCCTGTACATCAGAGTACTGGGGATAGGAATTGGAGGGCTAGCCTTACAACTGAGTTTCTTTTTTGCTGGCAGAGAAAGCACTGATCAGTCTTACCAACTCTTGAGAGACTCGCTGGATCTGTACCTGGCCATGTATCCGGACAATGTGCAGCACCTAATGCTCCAGGCTAGGTTATACTTCCACCTGGGAATCTGGCCAGAAAAGGTACCTCGCCACTCGGTCGTACGTTTTCTGATAGGCTAAGCACCATTAACACTTGTCTATTGATTTTTTGGGCTACATCATCTTGCATTACAGTCTGCCACAAGTTGTTTCTCTTATAAATGCAATTGAACGAGTTATCACATTTCAGAGAATCAATTTCCTACTATATGAAGCAGGGAAGAGAGGATGATTCTTGCTTGCCTGTCCTAGGGGGGACTTGTGAGCAGCCTTGAGTCTGAGTCATAATTTATGTTTTACTGCCCCCAAGTCTGACAGCTTATCTTGCAACCACTGCTGTGAACTTCTAGCCCTAAGTTATAAGAACATTCTGTGTTTGGGTTATGCCCAGATTGTGATAGTGGTGATAAAACTCTTGCTGGACTCATGTAGAAGGAGCAGTTACCTCATCTGAAAACTTGTAGGAAGTTTATCTTTTGAAATATGACCAAAGCTGTTCTCTGAAACCGTAGCCACACAATCAGTGGCTCTTGCAAAAAAACAACTTAATATTCCTGTCCTTGGGATTCTTTTTTAATACTACCTTTAGCGTAGCAACTTGAGTCCTGCTGTCTTGTGAATGTGGGGAACAAGGTTCCTAGAGTTACAAGTTCCTAGAGTTGTCTAGATCATCTGTGTCTTTCATGGAATCATAGAATTGTGAAAGGAAAACACCTTTCAGATCATCAAGTCCAGCCATCAACCAGCACTGCCATGTCACCACTAAACTCTGTCCCTCAGCACCACATCTCTGTGGCTCTGAAACCCCTCCAGGGATGAGGACTCCACCATTGCCCTGGGCAGCCTGGGCCAGCCCTTGACAGGGCTTTCAGGGAAGAGATTGTTCCTAATATCCAACCTAAACCTCCCCTGGCACCACTTGAGGCCGTTTCATCTTGCCCTAAATCAGGGGAAGGCACAGAGAAGCAGCGTGTAACTCAGAAAAGTGTTACTTCTTCAGCATGTCACTACAGCAAAGAGGTGTTCCCCAGTCATGGTTTCCCGCACGACTTTAGTGATGCCGACACACTTGGGCAGTGCCTGTGCCACTTCCAAATGGGGGGTTTGGGTGAGGGGGCAGAAGTATTGGCTGGGCAGCTGAGCAGAGAACAAAGCTCTTTCCACCAAATTATCTGAAGCACAGGACTGCTGGAGAAGCTGCCTTCATTTTGGAGACCAACCTGTGCTAAGCTTGCCATTCCTTTCTTACAGCAGCAAGTTTTAAGGTTGCCACAGAAAAAAACAGCACAAACTAGGAAATTGTGTGAGGGGGGAACTTGCTGAGGTGAAATGACAACCGTATGCAAGTAGGGGACAGCGAAATGAAACACTGAAAGGTCGTCCTTCCCCGTTCTGGTAGTCAGCGGTGTGTTTGTCAAGCACCAAGGCTTTACATACTTGGATTTTGCTGCCCCTCAGAACAAATAATACAACCCCATGGCTGAGTTTTACATGTAGTTTCTGTGGACCGTGTTGCCAGATGCAGTGAAAATGTGCAAATTTGGACTTTTTGGTATTTCATCCACATACGCATCCAGTCTTTGCAGGCTGTCGGTAGGATTGTAGCCAGAGAGAACGCTCTGCCTGACAGAACAGGAGATACCGGGTTTAATAGAAGTCTGCCAGCTTTATGGAAAATGGTACAAAATCTTAAAAGTCAAGCAGAGCTGCACAGAATGTTGTCCTCAATGTCTGCAAATGACAGTAAATGAAATTGCCAAGAATCTCTGGCGGCTATGGTCACCGTGCTAGACCTTCCCTTTCCTGTAGAATTTTTCAGGATTTTCACATCCTTCTGAAGATGCCAGCCAGGGAATTAAGGTCACCAAGAAGCCTGAGCTGTTTCTTCTCCTCATACCTAATTACTCACCTGATCTTTTTTGAATTTATTTTCTTCACCTCTTGGCTGATGTTCATGCTCAATAGCCTGAGATTTCTATTCCTCTCCTGCTGCTGCTCTGAACTTAGAGTGACCAGCATGCGATCAAGGAGAAAATCCTTATGCCAGGTGCTAAAATGTGTCAGATTTTGGAACTGGGGCAGCGCTTGAGGTATTTGATATTGGGACAGATGTATCTGTCTTTTCACAACCTTTGTTAAGAGCAAGACAAAAAAAAAGTAGTAAAACTCGCATTGCCTGCCTCTAAGAAACCGGGCAGCAGATGTGTGGTGGTGTGCTGGAGGGTGTTGGTAGGCTGGCGTTCTGGATCTACGGGGTTTGCTGCTTTGAGAGCACTTTGAAGTCAGTGTTCTTTAGTCATCCTGAGACAAGCACGTTCTCTCTCTTGTTCACTAGTACATGCTGTAGCATCGTGGTTATTTGCTCTCCATTCTGTGCTGCCCTATTTTTCCTCTGTCAGGCTCCCACAGACATGCTGAGGAACTCTTTTAAACTAAAATGTTTGTTCTGAAGTACAGCAGAATCCACCTCGCGTCACTTCACAGCAGCAGTTTGGGAAACCGGCAACAGCATTAACAAGGAACTCCTTGGGAGTGCATAGCTAAAGTNGGGAAACCGGCAACAGCATTAACATTTCAGAAGCCTTGCAGTGGTCTCATCAATGCCCTGTGGTCTCAAAATCCGGCACGATTAGCTTGTATGGCTTAATTTTAAGGAGTTACCATGCTCAGCAGAGCCCTTCCTTGGAAGTAGGGAGCTTTACAAATAGAAAGGAGAGCACTCTTAGCAATTTCTGCAGGCTAAGCAAGTGTGAGGAACTCCTTGGGAGTGCGTAGCTAGAGCTAGGTGTGAAAAACTCATGTGGTGGACCTCTAGGCCTGGGCACTGAGATCTAGCTTACTTGAGGAATATTATCCGTATATATTTGTGAGCGTTGGACTAATGTAGAGACATCTTCTGAATCTGTTTTTGGTTTGGTTGCTGAAGGTTCTGGACATCTTGCAGCATATTCAGGCTTTGGACCCTTCTCAGCATGGGGCTGTTGGATACCTGGTTCAACACACTCTGGAGCATATTGAGCGTCGGAAGGAGGAGGTGGGACCTGAAGTGAAGCACCGATCAGATGAGAAGCACAAAGAGGTCTGCTTTTCGATCGGGCTGATTATGAAACACAAGAGGTGAGCTCTTCAGAACCTTCCCCACATTCACAGGCTGTACTGCAACGATGAGTGCAGAAGGGTTTGATCTGACAGTAAGGAGACATGGTTTTAATCTGTAAAGGAGGCACCTGCAATAGAAAGTGCCAGGCATGTGCATCTGTGCCATGTGCCTCAGAGAAAAATGGGAGCAGCTCATTTGTTTCTCATTTGTTCATTAACATGAACAATCAGTTAATGAGGGCCCATGGAACAGAATCGACTGCAAAAGAGATTGTGAGACTCCTAAGACAGCTTGGGGATCTTTCCATGCACTGTCATTAGCCCATGTTGCACGGTGGCCTTTGGTCATGTCTGTGCCACTCTGCCAGAATGACACTCCAGTGCTGTGCTGCTTTGGCCACTCCTCCGACTCCACAACACATCTGGAGCGTATTTTAAAGGCACCAGCAGTTACAGTTACAATACCTTGCGATGAATTGCATAAATAACCTAAAAATAATGATGGCTTTGTTTCTGGGAGTTCAGTGTTGGGATTACCACGTCTGTGTGATGGGCACAGAAGTAGTTACACAACACAGTAGGATGGTTGATTCCCTCCCCGTTTCTTGTTTCCTGTTCTCCCAGTTGCTCCTGGTCTCTTCCCCATTCTCTTTCCTTGCTCACATTTGGTTTTCCTCTGTCCTCAGCTGTTTGCTCCTGTCTGTTTATCCAATTGCTCCTCGTCATTTCCCCCCACCTCAAAATAGAAACGTACACACACAACCTTTTTTAATTGATTGTTTTTTTCCTCTTGTTCCTCTCCTCCTTGTGCCAGCTCACAGGAGGTTCCTATCCTGTTTGTGCTATATTAGTCTTGAGGAAAAGGAGCTGGCTCTGGAGTTTTCACAGCCTTTGGTGTGCAATTTTTTAAAATAGATATGGCTATAACTGCGTGATTTATGGCTGGGATCCCGCCTGCATGATGGGGCACGAATGGATCCGGAATATGAATGTCCACAGCCTTCCACACGGCCCCCACCAGCCTTTCTACAATGTGCTAGTGGAAGATGGCTCTTGCAGATACGCTGCTCAAGGTGAGCAGGAGTCTCCTGTGTTTCCTATCTGTTTAGAAGTGCGCTGGGAGAAAGGGATGCATAAGTGTTTAACTCTTCTAAGTATGAAATATAAACTGTTAATTAAGGTTGAGGTAGGAAGGAAAATGCTCTTGAGTCATGGCCTGTGTGGTTTGCTCTCTGTGAAATTGATCCTGCTGGGAATAGATGTTAAGGACCACTCTGGTGTAATCTCCTTTCGCCTTAGAAGCGTGTTCTGGATGTGATCGGTTTTATGGTGCAAACCACGACGGTTGCTTTTAAAAGAGGTCGTTCAGCTTTCACTGAAGCCTGAAGTTCTGTCAGCAGCTCTTGCTCTTTGAAATCATCACTGTGCTTTGGGCAGGACCTCAAAATAGGGTCTAGTGAGGGAGCCCGGAGGCTGTGCTTGTCAGGGCAGGGTTCTGAGCAGCTATCCTCAGGAGACTGAAAGTGCCATGATCCCAGAGGACACAGGTAGCATGGCTTTTAGTGCCCCATCTGATAAGAACGGGACAAAAACGAATGTCTCTTTACATGTGTGAAGAGCTGTAGAAATCTCTATCACCCATTCTTTGTACAACACACCATAAAAAAGGAAACTCTTCTCTCATGGTCAGAATATGAGGTTAGGATGCAGGAAGAAGTTGTAGTTTTCTTTTTTCTCTTTGGAACCTCAGTTCAACATCTGTAACCCTGCCTATTGTTAACAGGGTGTTTCTTCACCTCATGTTTGTTCTTCTCCCTGGGATCCAGAGGCATCCTACCCAGCTGGCAGGACAGCTGCACAGCCTGGTTGTATCTTGCTAATATGGGTGGAATTATGGATGTATTTTGCCAGCACTGATGTGGGAAATGCTGGACAAAACACAGTTCAGCTCTTTCACTAGTGGGTGCTCCCTGGCGTGTTCTGGTCCCACGTGTGTGAGCCAGAGGTGCTTTTACAGGAGGGGACACTCTTTCCTCCATAGGTTTAAGTGCAGATGTTTCTCACTGCCCCAAGAGTTACTTTCTATTCAATACTCCAAAAAGATGGAGTGGGGACCGGAAAAATTGCAGCTCAGCCTTGTGGCTCATATTAAGCAGTACTTGACCTCTCAGAGTCTTAAAACCAAAACTTCTTGTGTTCCATGGGTTGATATTAAAATATTAATCTTGGTGAAAACTAATCAGATAATTGCCCACAGTGCTGCTGAGGCTGAGTCATCTCTTCTGTCTTTTATCTCATTGTTTATAAAAGTACAGTGCTGGCTGGTTCCACAGCACACAGTATTTTAGCCAAGCTGTACAATGACACCATCATCTCTGTGGCATCCAAGTGGTTTGATATCACTTGGGAAAATTGAAGGGTTTATCCTTGCTCACTAAAATCTTGCTGCCTCACCAGTGAGTATCCCCTCTAAAGTAGACCCTCCGATAATTTGGGAAGGGAGTATTTCATAACTTACTGACCTGGCTTTAGGGAAGGGGTGATTGTTTTTTACTGAAAGAATCTTAAACCTGCCTGCAGAGTTTTACCTAACCAGCTCAGGAATAACCCCAAGCTTACTGCAGGTAACTGTACCTCAGTTTGGGTCCTTCCTGTAAATTCATAGGTTGAGCTGTAGCTAATTCACCTGTTTCATACAGAGAGTTTGGGATCTACCTGCCTGCTCTTGTCTTTTGTTTGCTTTGTAGAAGCACAGGCCAGATACTGTGGCTCAGAACTGCCAGTCAGCATGTTTCTCAAGCTCCCCTAGTGCCAAACTCGCTTGTCTCAGCTTCTTCCCCCTGCCAGCTTCTGTTTCGTCACCGCGGCGTTCGCTTTGTGCACAGCTCGCTGCTCGGCCGTGCTTCTGCAGAGCACGTTGGAGCGTGCGTTGTTTTCCGCAGTGGTGCAGCGTACAAAGAAGGGACTTTGCAAGCCTGTAGGACTGCACCAGCCCGCTGAGGTGTAGGGAGCTCCTGTGCTTTCAACTGCACTCGTGGACATACAGTAGCTTCAAAGAGCCTGTGTGGATCAGTATGACTTGTATGCTCTCTCTGTAGTGAACCGAATAGTTTCGGAGAGATTTATTATTCTGGAATTATGTTCTCTGCATCCAGTCTTCACAGAATCATAGAATGTTTCAGGCTGGAAGGGACCTCTAGAGGTCATCTAGTCCAACCTCCCTACACAAGTAGGGATATCTACCTAGGTCAGGTTACTCAGAGCCTCATCAAGCCTGACCTTGAATGACTCCAGGGATGGGGCCTCCACCACCTTTCTGGGCAGCCCGTTCCAGTGCTCTATGACCCTTATGCTAAAGAACTTTTTTCTAATATCCAACCTAAATCTATCTTTTCCTAGCTTAAAACCATTACTCCTTGTCCTATCACTACAAACCCTTGTGAATAGACCCTCCCCTGCCTTCCTGTAGGCCCCTTCAGGTACTGGAAGGTCAGTGTAAGGTCCCCCCAGAGCCTTCTCTTCTCCAGGCTAAACAGCCCCAACTCTCTCAGCCTGTCTTCGTAGGAGAGATGCTCCATTCCCCTGATCATTCTGGTGGCTCTCCTCTGGACACGCTCCAATACGTCCACATCTCTCTTGTGCTGGGGGCTCCAGAACTGGACACAATACTCCTGGTGAGGTCTCACCAGGGCAGAGTAGAGGGGCAGAATCACCTCTCTTGATCTGCTGGCCACAGTTCTCTTGATGCAGCCCAGGATGTGATTGGCCTTCTGGGCTGCCTTTGCACACTGGTAGCTCATATCCAGTTCTTCATCCACCAGCACTCCCAAATCCCTTTCCACAGGGCGGCTCTCCAGTATGTCCTCTCCAGCCTATACTGATAATGCTGGTTGCCCCGGTTGAACCACCTGGTTGCGGGTTCTTCCCACCCTGCCTTGCAGATGGGTCGGACTTTGGGACTTGAGCATCTTCCATCCCTATCTGCAGATCTGGTGCTACACTGGAAAACAAATGACATCATGTGGGGACTGCTGCAGGGCACCTGCACGTGTGGTGTGCTGCCTCCCAGTCACACCACTGGGTACAAACACTGCGGGAGCAACGGGGCCCTCGGCTTGGGCACCTTCGCCTCTTAGTGCCAGTACTTCTCTCTCGTTTAACTGTTGTGCTTAATTTGGGTTATCTTTTGGTACAAAGGAGGAAATGGGAATCAACCTGATGCTTTTCTTGGGGACTTTCTCATAACTTGGGGAAAATAAATTTTAGAAAAGTTAATTTTCCTGTGTGAGACATGCTTGAAAGCCAGGCTGGTGACCTGACCTGGTTGAAACACCGGCTGGTAACTTAGAGCAAGAGAGCACTTGGCTCCTTTACCGGGACAACCTTGTGGTTTTGGTTGGAAGGGACCTTAAAGATCATCTATTTCCACCCTCCCTGCCAGGGGCAGGGACATCTCCTACTAGACCAAGTTGACCTCACCTTGCAGCATTTGAGGCGATCTCTCCTAGAAACTGATCTCCCCTGGGACTTGAGGGATCAGAGCTCAGTGCAGCAGCTTCTCCCCGCACTTACAACCAAGACCTGTGATGGGCAGAGCAGGAGCAGGTCAGCACTCTGCTGCTCTGACCTCGTTAGAGAGGTCAGACAGTGGGATCTTGGGCATAAAATAGTTTTTCAAGCTGGTAAATGAGGTCAGCATGACTTGGGAGATGAGGCTCTGTGAGTAATCGCACTCTGGGCATGCTTTCCTGGATTAGGGTTTGGTTTTTTTAAAGCATCAGGAGGTGGTGTTTCTAGACAGAAACAAGAGTTGAGAGAGGTGCAGGATGTCACGGGCCATTTCATGTGGTGATAACTGATTCTTTCCTGTCCCAACAGAGAACCTGGAGTATAATTCTGAGCCCCGGGAGATCCCTCACCCTGACATTGGCCGCTATTTTTCAGAGTTTACCGGCATTCACTACCTAGCAAATACCGAGCTAGAAATTCGGTACCCCGAGGATTTGGAGCTCACACGTGCCACAGTTCAGAAGATCTACAGTTCAGGCAAGGAGTGAGTGCAGAAGGCATCACAAGGACAGAAGCAGCTAGAGTGTAGCTTTACCCTCTTCGCAAAACTTGCGTGGGAGGCAAGTTTGGTGACAATCCTTTGGCTTAATGCATTGAAAACTGCATTGAACTTTGTAACTGGTGCTATAGCATCTTTCCGTTGCCTGCCTGTCCACTCTGGCCCAAACGCACAGGGACACGTTGGTAGCTGAGGCCAAGCGTAAGGATCTTGCAGGGACAGTTGTGAGGAAGTGCGTCGTCCTTCGGAAGGACACACACTACTCGTTTTGGGATTGTCTCACCTGAAAGGTCAACGCAGTGAGATCCCTGGTGTGGAATACGGAAGAACTCCCTCTTTCAGAGAAGGAAGTTGCCTGTCCTTGCAGTGTTGTGGGTTTCTTGTTTGGTTGTGTTTTGGGTTTTTTTAATGTCTATCTCATGCAGGTGATAGTTTTTTAAAGTCTCTTACGTTTCACTGTTGTCTTCTCCAGTCTGAATTTTTGGTCAGATTTTTGTTTTGCCCCTGTAGTCTGATTGTTCATAGAGCTACCGTTCCGATTCTGAACATCTGTACACACCTGGGAAAGAGCCTCGGCAACAAACCCATCAGCAGCTGGTCTTCAGGGTGGCAAGTGCAGTGGCGACCTGAGGTTCAGCTGGCCACCTTGCTGATGATACAAACTCTCCTAATGCAGAAGATGAGCTTCTAGCCCTTTTCCATGCGTGGTAAACACACCCAGTCCATGTTCTGACCTTGTTTTCTGGTCTGTTCATCACGTATATCCGAGGCAGGATCTGCAGCACAGCCGTGAGTGCTCCCAGGACGATTCTGAACCTTGTGGCACTGTTTCATGAAAGCCTTGAGGTCGGTGCCAGAGTGACTTTGACGTATGGGGAGCTTCCACTTGCTGCCATCTCCAACCTATAGGTATTTATGCAATACAGTGGGATTGTGACTGGAAACTGGCCAACCCTGGAGTCAACCAAACCGCCTATGGAAGAGAGATGTTAATTCCTGCAGCTTGAGGCCTTCTTCCTTCTTGCCAAATGGATTTTGGGAGAGCGCATCCTCTGCTGCCCAGAAGGAAAGAGCTTTGGCAGCTCATGACATAAAGGCCCAGACAGAACCACTGCAGAAAAGGTTTTCTCTGGGTTTGGGTATTATGGGTTGCAGAGGGACACAGTTTGTGCATACACAGAGCCTGCATATCTTTGTGGTTTCTGAAGCAACGTCTGTAGACCAGCTGTGGTTTGTGTCTCCTGTCGCTGTCCAGTTGCAATGCAGTAGTTACATCAGAGATGAGACCTAGGTCCTGTGCCCTCTAGAGTTAGGTGGGTGCTCTTAGTCCCTTATAGCCTTTCAGGTACCACCACGTGAAATCACAAGAGCCCTCCTCTTAAAGGAATGCTTGAACTGCATGTCATCCTGTGGAAATACCCAGTGCTGATTTTAACCGTATTTATATGAGAAATAAATTCTGAAAGCCCAGCACTTTTGCCAGCAGAGTGGTGGTGATGGTCTGCAGGAACCTCGGTGCTGTAAGAAGAGGAGTGGTTAGTGCTGAGGAGTGGTGAAGGGGCTGTGCTCCACCTTAAAGAAGTCTGTACTGAAAGGAACTTGGAGGGAGTGAAGGAGGAAGGGACTGAAGAATTTCTACAGAAGCAGAGTGGGTCCAGCTGAAAGCAGGGTAGGGAACCATTAACCAACATCTTAAAATCCATCTCTTAGTTTTGAAGTAGAGTAGACCCTAACCCTCCAGCCCTTCTAGAGGGTCAAAAGGCAGATCCCAAAATATTCCCAGCAGGGATGCAGGGTGCATGGGAGCTGAGCTGGTGCTGGTAGCTGAGCACAGGCGTGCAGGAGCAGGGCTTGGGCTCCCTGTGCCCAGCCTCAGCTTTGGTGAGGTGGGCTCTGCGCCAGCACAGATACCAGCAGGTTTCCTGGGGCTTTATGCTCCCCTCTGCCAGGCAGGCACTTTGGGGACACCTCATTCCTCTTGAGTGTTTCCAGAGAATTGCTGTGTACTGAGCTCGTGGGAGTCCCCAACAAGAGGTGCTGCCTGAATGCCAGGTAGAGCTGTGCCATACAAAAGCCACGGGAGCCAATAGAAAGCTGCCCAAAGCTTCTCTGAGAACTGGTGCTGGACAGTGGACATCTGACCCTCTTGAAAACATGCTGTGCACGGTAAGACAAGGTCCCAGTGTGGCCAGCAGAGCCCATTATGCCCATCTTTCTGAGGCCACCCTATGTATATCTTCTGAACAGAGTCTGGACGAGGAGGAAGTGTGGGAGGTGCTCCTCACATGGTTCACGCACACTTCCCCCACCCACAGGCTCCTCACCATTTCCGTTTCCGTGGGGTGCAGAATGGGAGCATTGCTGTAGACTTACTACAAGGGACTTAGGTGCACAAGGCAGCCCAGCCAGCCCCGTAACACCTCCCATCCCTTCAACAAGGAGTTTGTGGAGGAACTGTGTCCTCAGACAGCTCCACCTGCCTGCTTTGCTGTGCAGGCCACTTCAGTGGGTGGTTATGTGAGTGTTGGTGCTGTCCAGGAGTGCCAACACTGCACCAAATTATGCCAAATTAGGAAGAGAGTGGAGACACTTCAATAGGCACCACACAACATCAGTGCAGGGTCCAAATCTAAGTATTTGCAGCTGGGGGGACCTCAGAGTGGCCAAGGAAAACTGAAAAAAACACCCCAAGGACACCCCCTGCTTGAGCAATGCCTTGAACAGCCCATCAGTTCCCCCAGACTGACTGTCCCACTGCTGGGAAGTGCCTCCTGGGGTGGATGGAGGTCACATGTTAGGTGTTTGCCTGTCCATGAGGCAGGTCTCCTGTCCCCTCTCCCCTCCTGGCAGCACAGGTGTTTGCAGTCACCATTGTCCCCAAGAAGACAGCAGGACATCCCAAAAGCTGCTTGTGTCCATGAGTGATGTCTGGGTCCATGTGAATGTACGTACGTAAAAGGTGATACCTGTGCACATATATCCATTTGTCCTGTGGTGTCTCTGCGGAGCTCCTTTGGGATGCTTCGCTTTCTGGAGGAGGTGGGATTGTCACCATTCTCCTGTCTGACTTCAGTCCCTGCTGTCCCCTGAGCAGAAAGCTTGTCCTGGGTGGTTCTGGACCAAAATCCTCTGTGTCTGTGTCCCCTCGGGGACCTGATACCCTCCTCTCCATCTTCATTCTGTGTCACTGGCTACCATGTCCCGTGGGCAGTAGCCTCCTGGAGAACCTGTCCTCCTGACAGAATGGCAACAGGGTTGTGAGAGGGGCTGGAGAGCTGCTCATGGTCCTCCAGCAACACATGTTCCTGGGGCATCCTCTTGGGAAGCCCTTCCAATCCCTCTGGCCCCATCCTGACATGCAGGGACACACTGCAGGGTGTCCTGACAGTCCCCAGAGCTGAGGGTCTGGTGTGTGGTGTCTGTGGCAAACTGTGGTGGTTTGTCACCAACCTTTAGAGGACAAACAGGCCCCAAGACCCTGTGCACCAGCCACTCCTGCCTCTATCTGGCCAAGAGCTGCATCTTCTGGGGCTCTGCTGCTGAGTGCAGGAGGGCAAGGGAAGGAAAGAACTACTTTGGACTGCAGGAGGAAACCTGAGCATCTGCTGGTCCCTTCCAGGCCACCTTCAGCTTCACACTGGGTTGCTCAAGGTGTTGTCCCACCTAGTTTTGAGCATCATCAGGGGATGTCACAGCTCCGTGGGCCCTGGCTGGTGGCTCTTGCCAGATGCAAGGACACAGAGGTGGGCTGTGTGGGCAAGGGCAGAGCGGTGCGTGTGTTACCCCGTCCTACCCTTCTTTGCTCAGCTGGAGATGCCTGGGCCGGGCAAAAAGACACAGTAGATGAAAAATTGCCTGTTCCAGGGCTGAAGGCTGAGGACCCCTGAGCCCCAGGGTTCCCCTGACACTGACAGCTGAGGTTGCAGGCTCTCTCTTTCTTTTTTTTTAAAAAAAAACAGGTATTTTTATGAGATCTGGGGCAGCTGGAGGCTGGAAATGATTCGATTCCTTTCCTGTTTATATTGGGCTTTAAGGAAAATAAAGGACACTGACTTCCCCGCCTCTGCCCCAGCGTGCAGTGCTGTCCGAGCTGCCTGCCTCTCTCCAACCACCCCCTGGTCTCTGCACGATGGTTTCACTCGTGGGAGGTGGACATGTCACTGCCAGTGCTGGAGCCCAGCCTGGCACCCAGAGAGACGGTGACAGGACTCCCCCTGCTCTGTGTCTGGCTGCTGCCGCCCTGCCCTGGGTCACAGCCAGCGCCTCAGGCCCTAGGAGGGCTGCGCTTCTCTTTTGAGGGGGGTCCTGGGGTGCTTCCGCTCCCTCCATCCCCCTTTTCTCTCTTCCCAGCCTCCTGGGGTCCCTGTGTGGCCCTGGGCAGAGCCAGGGAAGGGGGAATGTAGGGGCTGGGGTTCCTGCCACTGTGGGACATCCCCAGGGGACACCCCTGACCCAAGTACCTGCAGCCAAACTGGGCAGGAAGTGGGGAGCTGGGGAGACCTTTGATCTACGTGCTTCCAGCAGAACAGGGCAGGGAGCAGGGGGAACGGAGGCTGGGGAGACCCCAGTCCAGGTGCCTGCAGCCAGGCTGGGCAAGGAGCACGGGCCATGGGGGCCACTCTCTGCCCTTCTCTGGGGCCTGCTCCCAGCAGCACCACGCAGTGCCCAGCGCCGCTGTCTCTGGCCGGGCTTCAAGTGCCACCAGCTCACGAGGGGGCTGCCCCAGCTCCAAGGCGGGGGGGTCCCGTCTGCGCCGGGCCGCTGCTGGGGCTGTTAACTCTGGAGCCTACCGACGGCGCAGCGGCGGGGCGCTCAGGGACCCGGGGCAGCCGCACCGCCGCCGCTCCCTCCCCT
>VZZY01011062.1:422522-489688 GCA_013400335.1 Eurystomus gularis | reverse complement strand
GGGGGGGGGGCACCTTCGCCTGCAGATCCCGCCAGGCCGGTGCTGCCCGTGGGCCCGTCTCCAGCCCCATGCCCCAGTGAACCAGTTGCAAAGGCAACACCCAAAAAAAAAAGTCTCATTGACCCCAGCTGTCGGGGGTGGGGGTGTGCGATGACCCCCCCCGCCACGACCGGGGTGCGTGTGCTGCGCTCTCGGCAGCGATCGGGGGCTCCCACCCTGCTGTGGCTGCTGCTAGGGAAAAAATGGGGAATACCGGTTGTTCTTTACAAGCTTGCTGCTGCAGTGCAACCTCATGGAGGGCATCGCATCACCCTTGGGAGGAGCAGGGCCAGGGCAGAGCTCCCTGTGGGTCCCCGGGGTGAGCCCGTGGTGAGTTCCTTTGCCTCATTTCCCCCCCCCAGTGCTTTGTACCCCAAAAGGCACAGGGGCACCCGCGGTTCTCTGCTGGGGCGTCAGGGCCAGGGTCTGGCCCTGCTGCCGCGTGCCCCATGATGAAGCTCAGCAGAGGCATCTGCCTGCGGCTGAAGTGGCTTCTTCTCAGGACACTGTGATTTTTTTCCCTGCACCCAGGCTGGCCCAGCGAGGCGGAACAGGGTGGGCAGCGCAGGGCTGAGCCTCTCCAGCACATCGCTTCCCCAGGGGATGCGCTTTGTTCAAGCAGCACAAACTGCTGCAGGCTGGGAAACAGCGAACCCAGCACCCTTCGGCTTAAATACTATTTACCCCCCCACCCCCAGTAGAGTAGCTTGGCGTGCTTGGACATGGGCCTGCAGCATCAGAGCGCTGAGGATGTCTCCCAGCGACGGGAGCAGCCTCCGCTGCCCTTGAGCCAGTCCTCGCAGGAAAGCCTTTGCCCTTTGTGCAGGTGCAGCTTTTTCTCAGGAAAGCAGCCGAGCGCAGGACGCTGCCGTCCTTGGAGACCTGCCTACACCACAGCCCTGCACCGCAGCTCAGAGCCGGGCGAGAAGACCGGGTTTGGGGAAGGAGGGAGGAAGAGCCCTCATTTTTGCCTTGCGGCTGTGGGCTGGATGTGGAGCAGGGCTGGCTGGACTGAGCATCCAGCCAGTGAGCCCAGGTTTCTTTGTCATGTCAGCACCTGGGACATTTTTCTGAGAGATCAAAGATTTTGGTGTCCAACCAAGTCACAGATGCTGAAAGCTCGGTGGCCCTGCTGCTCCCATGGTGACAATGTTGTCAAGGCAGAAAGTGAAAGGTCACTTCTCCATGGCCAAAATTGGAAAGCAAAGGCCAGAGAAAGTTTCCGTGCATGTGTGGACAGCAGCAAGCACCAGCCAGAGGGGGATTAGGGGAAAAAAAACATCATATGGGTGAATTGATGCAGCTGAGCAGCACCCTCTGAGAGACAGTGGGTTCAGAGGAGAGACCCCCCCCCACCCTCCACAGCCCATCCAGGGGGCTTCGATCACATCCTGCCAAGGGTCTGGTGGCTGCTGAGATCCTGGGCAGGCACAGAGCCTCACCAACAAGCCCAGACGGGCTTTCCAGTCCGTTAGCAGCAGTCTGTGAAGGCTCAGCCCTGCTGATCAATACTGTTTCTATTTCAAGGCTGTGAAACAACAGCCAGGACCAGAGCAAAGGACATTATTTAACCACAATAAAAGTGAGCGAGGGAGCCAGCCAGCACCTCGGCTCAGCAGTGACCTGTTGTTTTTTCCTCACTTGACCATTTGCAACCCCTCAATGATACCTTAACATGCTTTTATCTTTCACTGCTGACCTGCCCCGTGCCTGGCTCCAGTCGGGGCCGCAGTGGGTGTGCTGGTCCAACTGGCGCCCGGACAGACGGCACCAGCTCCTGCAAACAGAGCGGAAAGCCGCTTCCCTGGCTCCTGGGAATGGCTCCCGTCAATATTTGCACAAGAGTCAGGCTCTGCCTGTCTTCGAGGGTTTGTAGAGCTTGGTTACGGCCTGTAGAGAATAGCTGGGGAAAAAAATAAAATAACCTGTGCCGTGGGATTAAGGAGATGAGAAGATGCTGCTGAACCCTGTGCCATAACTGGTGGGGCTCAGAACAAGGCTGATGGGCACCCTCCTTCTAGCCCCTGGTCCAGGCTGATGTTCCAGGGCTGGTGCATCCCTGAGGAAGGCAGCTGCTGCCCCCACGGTTCGGGGCTTCTCTCTGCCCCGGCTCCCCCCAGGCAGCAGCAGCTATTTCAAAGCCCAGCTTTGAAACATCCACCTGAAACACCTCCATGCTCAGCCTTCCCTTGCCTCTGGAGAGACACAGGGCACTGCTGTCTGCTTTGGGATTTTCTGGGTTGTGTTTTTTTTAAGTAAGTGTTATTTTCTGTCACCCAATGTGATTGTGGACATGAGCACATGAACCTCTCAGCTGCAAGTGGAGATGTCCTGGGGCAGGTCAGGAGGGTCTCCCCAGCCTCTGCTCCTGCCAATGGCAACAACAAACCCCAGATTAAATGATCAAGCCTGTTTGAAAGGTTGGCTACTGAGGATCCTAAACTGAGGGAGGTGGGATCGTGCCATGCCATGCTGTGCCGTGCAGTCTGGGCCAGGGGACTTTCTGCAGCTAAACCAGCCCTTGGCATCACCCTGTCACCCCTGCAGCAAGCAAGGGACAGAGCACCCAGGGATGGATGCAATGAGATGGACCTTGCAGGGCTGCATGGAGCCACCAAAAGGACACCAGGACAGGGACAGCTGGGCCAAGCAGTGCCCAGGGCCCTGCCCTGCTACCCAGGGAGGGGTGCTGTGGGAGCAGGAAGGCTTTTGGCTATTCCCAGATAGGGTGGGCTTTGGTGGTGTCCCCGAGGAACAAGCTTTGGGGCAGGTTTTGGTGCCCACCTGTCTTCTTGTGTCCCTGGGCAGGACATGAGCTCTGCAGACGGGTGTCTCAGGGAGCTCAACACCCATTACCTCTCTCTTTTCCCCTGACAGTCACCTCTGAACAGATTGAACATCTGCACCGGCGATTCAAGCAGCTGAGCCGGGACCAGCTGACAATCCGGTACGGAGCTTCCAGTATTTCCAGTGCCTGTTGATTCCTGCCCGGCCAGGCACTGGCCAGAGCATCGCCCGCACCTCCTGCCTTCCCCGCGCTGGCAAAGGGAGCCTGCCCGGGATGCTCAACTCCCTGGACTGCAAGGACGAGCACGTCCTTCCCGCCACGCCAGGGCCATGCTGAGCTGGCTCTGCAGCGTGGCATCGCAAAGAATATAAATAATACGGGGGAAAAGGCGTGGTGAAGCAGTGGCCTGAGTGGGGCCGATTCTGCCAAGCATCCCATTTTCCCCCCAGCTTTAAAATCAGTTTTGGGGAGGGAAGCAGGACACGGTGGGGTTTGCAGTTGCGCTTTTCCCCCAGCTCCTCAGCATCTTTGCACTGAAGCCGTGGCTCTGCTTCCTCTGGAAAGCTCTGCTGTGTCCAACCAGCCACGCGAGGAGCCCCCACGGGCCGGCGAGCCCAGCTGCCCTCTGCTCCTCCCCACCCCGGAGATTATTTCTTGGCTCAGTTGCTTTATAAAAAGTCAATAGCAAAGGAGCAGCACGGGCTGAGCCTGGTACCTGTGCAGCACAACCTGGAATGGCAGCAGGATGGAGGAGGGCAGAGGAAGCCGAGGGGAGGGTGGGCAGCAGAAGCTTCTTCCCTCGCCACGTTGAGTCCCATCCAGGACATTTTTCCTGGAAAAACTCTCCGAAAACTGTGCAGCTGTTTCCAGGTCAAGCCGTGCAAAGGGCCCCAGTGTCAGCCCTGAGCTGCTGTGTCCCAGAGCTTCCCAAATACCCATTTTAGTGGGGCCAAAGATCCTGGGAGCAGCACCAAGAACAGCCCGATGTGGCTGCAGGGCTTGCTTCCAGGCTGAATTGAAGAAAATTGGAGTTTTCATGAAAAACCTCATTTTTTTTCATGCTTACTTTGAAAGAATGGGGCCGGGGCTTCTGCCCCAACCCTTCAGTGGTCTCTGCAGCATCTTCCCCCTCCGCAGCTCCCCCACGTTTCAGGGTGTCTCTGCTTCCTTTGCAGCAAGGAGAATTTTGACAGCATCCCCGATCTGGAGTTCAACCCAATCAGGGGGAAAATTGTCCATGCCTTTTTTGACAAGCGGTGAGAACATCCCGGGCACTGCGGGGAGGGTCGGGGTAATTGGGTTATCCTTTAAAAGCGGGACGTGGCTGGGCAAAGCTCTTCTCCCTAAAGGCTGGGGTGGAGCCAGGGTGAAAATTACAGACGTTTAAACTAAACCTTAGGGAAAACCAGTCCTAAAGCTTTGCGGAGGGACAGGTCGGGCTCTGCAGCAGGCAGGGGGGGTCCCGAGTGCCCAACACCAGCGGCTCTGCTCTTGGCAGGAACCTGCGGCGGGAGTCGGATGGGCTGGCGGATGAGATAAACTTTGAAGACTTCCTGACCATCATGTCCTACTTCAGACCCATCGAGATGAACATGGATGAGGAGCAGCTCGATCGCTTCCGGAAGGAGAAACTCAAATGTGAGGCTTTCCCAGAGCCTGGGGCCAGGGGTGGATGGTGGGAAGGGGCTGCCCTGACCCTGCTGTGCTCCTCTCATCCTCCCAGTCCTCTTCCACATGTATGACTCGGACCACGACGGGAAGATCACGCTGCAGGAGTACAGAAATGTAACGTATGGTCCTTCCCGCCCCATTGCCACTGAGTTCCCGGCCCCGGCTTTGACCCTCTGCCTCGCAGGTGGTGGAGGAGCTGCTGTCAGGGAATCCCCACCTGGAGAAGGAGTCGGCCCGGTCCATCGCCGACGGGGCCATGATGGAGGCAGCCAGCATCTGTGTGGGACAAATGGTGGGAGCTGCTTCCTTGCTCTGCCGCGGCACCAAGAGGCACAGCTGGTATCAAACACAGGGCTCGAAGGTGTCTGTCCCACCCAGGGCATCTTCCCTGTCCCTGAGCTGCTTTGACTGGAGATTTTTTTGCAGGCAACAGCTTTCAGGGTGTTTTATTTCCCATTATAAGAGCCCAAGGGGGATAAGGCAGCAGCACCCCATAAAGCACCATCCTCAGTGCTTGGGGCTTTAGTGCTTATAAAAGCAGCAGCTCATTGCAGCAGTGGTGGTCTGGGAAGCAGGTTGGGGCTGGTCGTGGGGCCAGTGCTGTGCACCCACAGGAGACATGTCCCACAGCCCCAAGGGTCAGCCAGGGCCCCGAAGCCCCTGTCCCATCAGTGTGGGGGCAGCTGTAATTGTTTCTCTTTCACCGCGCACAGGGGCCAGACCAGGTGTATGAGGGCATCACCTTCGAGGATTTCCTTAAGGTCGGTGCCATCTCTGCTTGTCTCCCTGGGAGGAGGCACCGGGTGGTCGCGGGGAGTTGGGATCCCAGCCCCACTTTCCCCCTCCCCCTTGCAGATGTGGCAGGGGATCGACATCGAGACCAAGATGCATGTTCGCTTCCTCAACATGGAGACCATTGCGCCCTGTTACTAATGGCTGGCTCCCTCCTGGCAGCTCCTCTGGGAGCCAGAGGAAGAGGAGGAGGAGGAGGAGGCAGACGAGGACTCTGCAGCAGCTCCGTGTTCCTGGCACCAAGCGCTTTGTACCCACCCGCGTGCCTGTCCTGTAATGGGGCTGCCTTCTGCTCTCTAGAAACATAAGAAAGAGGCTTTTATCTGTAATAAAAGGTATTTCTCTTTTTAGTCTGTGCTGAGAAATACTCCATCCATCCATCCATCCATCCATCTCCCCAGCCTGCCAGGTGCTCACCCTGTGCAGAAAGCCTCCACAAATCCCGGTCTCCCCATAAATCTGAATTTTTAGCCTCTGCCATGTGCTGCCCTGGGGAAGGAGCTGCCCAACTTGTGCTGTGAGCCCCCTGCTCCCCATGCCATGGGAGTGTGTGCAGGCAGGCTGGGGATGCTGAAGGGTGGGGGGTGGTGAAGGCTGGCAGGGCAATCACGGCCCCCTCTGTATCCCACGGGATGCTCATCCAGCCAAGGTGGCAGCGGCACAAGGAATAACCCCAATTTAAACCCAAACCAGCCACCTTGGCTGTATCTGCCGGCCGGGGGCAGGCAGGAGTAGCAGCGTGGACCTGCAAGGCAGCAGCTGGGATGTGGGGACATGGGGACGTGGGCTCCTGGCAGCCGGGTGCCTCCCACCCCCGAATGTTCCTGCTAGAACAAGGCACCGGAGATAAAGGTTTGTTTACTGGTATTAATAACTGGATGGCTCGAGGCAGATTGCTGTCTCTAAGGCAGCCTGAGCTGGGAAGGGAGGGGGAGAACCAAAACCAAAAAAATGGCAATGGCTATTTTCAGAAAAGCTGGAAAGATTTGTTTGTTTTATCAAAAATAGTTTCCCCCGGTGACATGTACGTTCCATGGAAAAATAGCCCCCGCCACAGCAGGCAGCCGGGCCGCGGCAGTGGAGGCTGCGGGAGCCAGGGATGCGCAGCCACGTCCAGCCCCCTCCATCCAGCCCGGCATCACCCGGGCTCAGGGCATGGATGAGTTCTCCTGATCTGCATTAGTGGGGTTGTGCTCCCCACAAATAAGGACGTGCCCTCGCAGGGGGTTGTAGCTTTGGCCCTCTGAGAATCTCTGCTCTCCATTGCCAGCTGCTGGCCCACAGCCCTGCGCTGGAGCAGCTCCTTGGAGAGTGCAGCAGTGCTAAGCCAGTGAAGGCCAACCCTTCCCTGCAATGCAGTCCTGGCCTGGAGAGCCCTGCACTGCTCCATGGCTCTGGGAACGGGCTGGGGCTTGCCCGGCTTTGCAGGGAGCCGTGGGGATGGAGCCCAGCCCATCTCGCAGCTCCATGTGTGGGAGATGCCACCACATTGGGGCTGGATATACCGCGAAGCCAGAGCGGTGCTGCCGGCACCCGCGGTGTGGGTTGAGCTCTTGTGGTATTGGCACATGGGGCTTGAGCAGGGCTGGGTGGTGAGAGCCAGGGTTGGTGCCAGGGGACAGCAGTGATGGAGCTTCCAGTTCTTCCAGTGCAGCACTTTAGGCCCTGAGGGTCTCCTGGTGCTGCCTGATGGCAGCCACAGCCTTGTCTGCGTTTGCAGGGCTCTGGGGTGCTTCAGTCCTGTTCTTTTGCTCCTCTGGATGCCTCCATCGCCAGGGCGCATTCTCGGCTGCATTGCATCAGCACTGTCCATTGCAGAGCATCAGACCTTGACCTCCCAGCTGAGACTGAACCTCCTCCTTCTTCTCCTTCCCATGCCAGACCCTCTGTGCTCCCATCCCTCCCCACACACGAGAGCACAACATCCAGCTTCTCCCCAAATCCCCAGGTTTCAGGAGCAGACCCAGGCTCCTTTTCCCATCATCTCACAGCAATTACCACCCAGATGCTGCAGAACCATCCTGCGCCCCAGCCCAGCTGCAGTCTCCATGCTGCTGGCTCAGGCTCTGCTCCTGGCAGCAGTTTTTTGTCTCTGAAAAGGCCTTTTCCACCCCCAGATCACCCAGCGGGGCTGCCCACCTCCCCAGCAAAGCCCTTGCTGCTGTTGCTGCAGCAGGTTGACAAAAGATTGTGTCCCCATGCCGTCTCCATACCGTGGTTTTCTTGGAGGAGACATCAGAGCTTCTTGCAGCCAGGAAGAGCTGGGAACCCTGTGCAATGCCAGGAAAGGGAGAGGGCAGGAGGAATGAAGAGGATCGATAAAAGGGTTAATTATTATAATAGGATCACAGAATGGTTTGGGAGGGATGAGGCCTTTAAAGGTCATCTTGTCCAACCTCCTGCAGGGAGCAGGGACATCTGCAACTAGAGCAGGTTGCTCAGAGCCCTGGCCAACCCCACCTGCAATGGTTCCAGGGATGGGGCAGCGACCACCTCTCTGGGCAACCTGGGCCAGCCTCTCACCAACCTCAGCGCCAAAAATTTATTCCTTCTACCTAGCCTAAATCTACCCTCTTTCAGTTTCAAACCATCACCCCTTGTCCTGTCCCAACAGGCCCTGCTCAAAAGTCTGTCCCCATATTTCTGACAGGCTCCTTTAAGTACTGAAAGGCCACAAGAAGGTCTTCCTGGAGCCTTTTCTTCTCCAGGCTGAACAAGCCCAACTCTCTCAGCCTGGACTCCCAGCAGAGGGGTTCCAGTCCTCCCATCATTGTTGGGGCCTCCTCTGGCCCCACTCCACCAGGTCCATGTCTCTGCTGTGCTGAGGATTCCAGAGCTGCCCCAGCACTGCAGGGGGGTCTCCCCAGAGCAGAGCAGAGGGGCAGGATCCCCTCCCTCACCCTGCTGCCCACGCTGCTGGGGATGCAGCCCAGGAGGACATTGGCTTCTGGGCTGTGAGCGCACGGTGCCAGCTCAGCTCCAGCTTCTCACCCCCCAGCACCCCCAAGTCCTTCTCTGCAGGGCTGCTCTCCAGCCCTTCACCCCCAGCCTGTGTGATCGGGTTGCCCCGATCCATATGCAGGACCTTGTACTTGGCCTTGTTGAACCTCATGAGGTTCACATGGGCCCACTGCTCCAGCTTGTCCAGGTCCCTGTGGATGGATCCCATCCCTCAGGTGTGTCAAACCAACCACTCAGCTTGGTGTCATCAATCCCTTGAGCTAATGACTCCCCCAGCTATTTTGTTAAATGGGGAGGAAAGCGTGGGAGCAAGGGCTGTGGGGAAGCAGAGGCAGGACCCAAAGCGAACTGGCCGCAGCATGTTTTGGGATGAAGTTGTGAGTGGAGGGTGGGTTGCACGGAGCAGATGAAAGGGAGAGTGGAACAGGAGGCACCAGGGCAGACAAGCCCAATCCTCTCCCCAGCAAAGGGTCGATGATAGAGGCCAGGAGCCCCAAGGCTGTGAGCAGCCCTGCCCGCAGGAATGGGGCACGTCTGCCTTGGCCAGTGGGAAGCCAGGGCTGCGTAAGGCAGGGATGATGCTACACGCAGCAAAACCCAGTGAGACGGAGGGTAATCATTCTGGAAAGCCTGACAGAGCACAGGGCAGTCCGGACAGGGTGACATTTCCGTTGCAGACCACAGCAAAACCCTGCAAAGCCCAGAGCATCCAATAAAGGGTAATTGTTGTGTGATGGGGCACGGCGAAAGCTGCTGAGACTCATGGCCTGGCACATGCTGCAGACCCCAGCGGTGCCGGCAGAGGGTAATTGGAAAATTGAAGCCACTTTGCCAGGTGTCAGAAAACCCAGGGAATGCTGATAGAGGGTGAGCAGTGTGCTGGAGAGAGACGTGACCTGTGGTTCTGGCAGAGCAGGACCAAGCGACCTGCAGGACGGCAGGGCAGGTGCCCCAGGCAGGGGTTTTTGGCATAGAGGAACAGATTGTTTGACCCAGCTTCCCACCAGCATCACTCATCCACCTCTTCATCCCCACCCATCTCTCAGCTACAGTGGAGCTTGGGAAAGGCAGGCGATCAAAGCACAGGGGACACCTGCCCAGGAAGAACAAGAGGCCCAGGAGAGCAGCACAGGAACACACACTGACGGAAATGGGGCAGGCAGTTGCAGCCAGTATTTGTAAACTAAATTTTGAGGAGCTTCCCCTCCCTTCAAATGACACCCCTGATGCAGAGGGGACACAGGAACTCCCCCACCAACATAGCCAGCAGCTGCCTCCATGAAGAGAGGCATTTGGCCCAGAGGCTGGAGGTCCAAGTTTCTGGCTAGAAATCTGCCAAAGGCACAATCCTGATCTGGAACAGGCTCTTTCTTCACCAGTTTCCACTGCTTAATCTGTTGCTACTTCACCTGTTATGGGATCTCCAACCACTGCTGCTCCATCTTACCCTTCAGCAGCAGGGCCCAGTCTCAGACTGACTGGTAGGGACTGGGAGGACACCAGCACTGGCCAAAATGCAGCTGAAGGTTTCAGAACCAGCCATGGGAGGGGGAAATGAGCAGCCAAATGTCACTGAAAGAAAAGAGCGGGCAGAAAGAGGTATTTTTTTTATACTCTGTGGCTCACGGATACCACATGCTTGCCCCTCCCCAACAGCAACCAGGATGGGCAATAACAGAGGAACCTTCATCTCTGGACACAAAAGCAAGGCTGAGAGCAGGAAAGGCTGCAGGGTAGGAAAGGAAGGTGCTGCTCGGTGGAGCTGAGCTGCAGGGAGAGGGGTCAGAGACCCCATAACCCTCTCTGCACGAAGAGCACCCACTGTTCCTGCTCCCAACACTCTCAGCATCAAGAGGGATGGCAGCCCACAAAATGCTGGAATCGCTCTTCCCCCACTGCAGAGGGGTCAAGGACAGAAAATTGCGGCCAAAAGCACTTTCCAGGGGATTTGCTGGTGGCTTGGACCCAAAACATGTGGAGGGAGAGCTGGGGTTTTTCCAGTACAGCACTACAGCTGAGTGTGTCCTACCATGTCCTTTGCTTCAAAGACAGCTTTGCTATGCACCACCCATCGCTCTTCGCTGCAGCCAGAGCTCCAGAGCCTGGTGGCAGCTGGAGGCTGCGGTATAGACACAGCCTCCCCCCTCCCCCCTGCCTTTGATCATGTATTCTCTTTGGAGAACAGCAGAGAAGAAGCTGGATCCAGGGATCCTTCTCATGAAGACAATGGACACCTTTTTTTTCTGCTAAGAAGCACTGTCATCAAGTGTAGAAAGCAGAAATTCTTCTTGAGCCTCTGCACACCAAACTACTACCTCCTTTGACACCTGATTTTCTGCTGTCCTCAACCACCCATCGGCCGGTCACCAGCCCAGCACACTGTACCACGCTGTCACTGTCCTGCTTTGAGACGGAACCAAACAATCCTGGTCAGGGATTTTACTTTCCAGCTCAGTCTCTGCTAACTAACGGCACCTTCTGAAGTTATCGGCAGATTTGCGCAGACAGTGTCTGCTTCTGGGAGGGATGTTTAGAGTTACTACCAAGGACTGGCGTGCAGACCAAGGTCACCGCTAAATCTTGTGTCCCACATCAGGGGGGTGCAAGAGTAAGAGGTCACATCTGTGGGGAGAAGCGGCCAGGACAGCAGTCCCTCAACTGACCAGCGAGGGATCCCATCCCACGTACATCAGATTCAGTATGCAGCTGAGCGAGCACAAGGGTCTCATCCCTTCTCTTCCTTGCTGGCTTCCTTTTTTTTTTAATGGCCAGTATCTGAGGAGGACCCCATCCATTCTGCCTTCAGCCATGACCTGTGTGTTCCTGCACCCAGTTCCACAACCCAGCTCTTTAATCCAGTTCCCATCTGCTGCTGAGCCCAGTCTGGGACTTTCCCAGTGCCTGCTCCACAGCATCAGTGGTGATGGTGACGTCATTGCCACTGGGGGGTTGGGTTCGATACTGGTTTTGTATATATTTCATTTTATTACTATTATCTGCACTAAAGCTGTTGTAGATTTCTAATCTGTAAGTCTCTCTCTCCTTCCCTTTCTCTCCCATTTGGGGGAGGCCAACAGCAATCCATAAGTCTCTCTCCCTTATTCCCTTTCTCTTCCTCTTTTTGGGGGGAAGAGGGATTATAGAGAGCATCTGTTATACATCTAGAGGACTGACCCTAAACCTTGAGTCACCAGTGCGAGCCTTCTGTCTAACCTCTGCCTGGCCACCCCACAGCACTGGTCCAACCTGTCCTGATTGCAGCTCCTCAGCTCAAAGCCCTGCCATCAGCGCACCAAACCACCAGCACAGAAGAGATGCCCCCTTCTTGAGTGACAAGCTTTGCCTGTCGGATAGAACAGGGGTCTGCTGAGACAAGACACCACCTTTACCCCTACCTACCACAAACTGGCAGCACTAAGAAGTCCAAATGGAGTCCCCAGATGGGAAATCCAAAGGTGGCATCTCCGGTGAAGGTTGGATGGTGACTCCTTTCTTGCTCCTCAGGTTATTAGGGAAGAGGCTCCATTTAAATGTCAGCTAACCCCGGTGAAGATGTGAACAGTCACGATTGCATTTGGTACACTCCAGCACCCACTTCAGCGCAGTATTAATGACTACCCAGTGAAGTAGGACAACATCCCTTTTCAGAAAGAAAAATTAAACTCCCAACATGGATACTCTCCAACAGCCTAAGTGCCCTCATTTGCATTATGAATGCCAGTTAAATACATACACAACCCTCTGCTGTGGTACAACCTTCCTAAATGAATTGCAGTGGTAGGAAAAACAGCCCAAAAGGACCACCCTCCAATCCACCCAGAGGAGCTGCATCCAGTGAAACAGTGGCTGCGTGAACTGTGAATTTTTCTCCACTGAAAGTGATGGAAGCCACCTCATAATCTGGATGGGTTGACGTTTGGTCCCCAGGGAGCTGATGACCTGCATCACAGAATGGTGAGGGTTGGAAGGGACCTCTGGAGAGCATCTCGTCCAACCCCCCTACTCCAGCAGGTCACCCAGAGCACGGGGCCCAGGATCGTGTTGAAGCAAGTTTGGAATCTCTCCAGAGAAGGAGACTCCACAACCTCTCTGGGCAGCCTGGGCCAGGCTCGGACACCCTCACACAAGTTTCTCCTCCTGTTCAGATGGAACCTCCTGGGTTCCAGTTGGTGCCCGTTGCCTCTTGTCCTGTCACTGGGCACCACTGACAAGAGTCTGGCCCCATCCTCTTGCCCCTGCCCTTTAGCTCTCGATCAGCATTGATCAGATCCCCTCTGAGTCTTCTCCAGCTCAGCAGCCCCAGGGCTCTCAGCCTTTCCTTGGCACAGAGATGCTCCAGTCCCCTCAGCATCTCCAGGGCCTCTGCTGGATTCTCTCCAGCAGTTCCTTGTCTCTCCTGAACTGAGGAGCTCAGAACCTGTAAGTGCATAAGAAAACAAGGACCTCTACAAATGCAGGTGCTGCAAAGCATCCATTTTCTAGCAGCTCAGTGAATCCCAAGGTCAAGGAGCAGCACAGAGGCAGTCCCACCACAAGCAGTGCAGAAGGAGAGGGGAAGTGTGGAGGTGGACTCCAGGAAAAGGCCTCAATACCTTGTAGGCACAAGACAAACTTATCTGCTACTTGCAGCAGGAAGAAGAAGAAAGAACAAAGCTGCCCCGAGATAATGAGGCCAGATAAGGAGACTCGCAGTCAGAACAAGCCAAGGGTGTATGAAGTGAGACAGGGCAGCAGGGCATGGCCTGCAGAGGAAGAGAACAATGACGGTGGAAGCTCTCTCTGGTCAACCACATCAGAAGACGCAGGGCTGGAGCAACCCACACTATCATTTGTGCTGCAGAAACTCTTATTTGACAGGTCTGAGCCGAGCTCTTGGCCAAACTACATATCTGTGACACTTCTTGCTCCTTCAGGAATGAAGGAAGGGAGCTGGCTTCCCAGACGGGCAGAGGAGGGTTAAAAAAAAAACCTCACAGACCACAGCTTTATGAAAGATAAAATTTATTGGTCAGACAGAATGACTTTGCCCCTTGCACTTCTTGTATCAGTCCATCAGGAGGAAAAAGCTAATTGTTATAAACCAATCAGACATATGAAAGCTGGCCACAGGGTCATGGAAAACCAGCCCAGCCCAAGCCAAAGACACTGAGGAGCTGGGAAATACATCTCTCCAGACAGGAGGGCAGCACCGAGCTCTCCAGCGGCTGCCTCAGGGGCTGGTTAAGGGTTGAAGGACCAGTCCTGCAGGTTCGGGCACATTTCCTGCACCCCTCCCCAGCACTGTGCTATTAAATTGATTCCATCAAGCCAGCAAAAGGGTGCTAAAACTTAACCTCAATTTAAACTGAATTGACAAGGCTTTGGACAAGTTTACAAGGGCAAATCACAACCATAAAATAGTTTCAGACCAGTAAAACATACCCCCATGCAGCTTGTTTGCTGAACCGGTTCTACCTACGTCAGTGCAACCTGATTTGCTTTAAGATAAAGCCTCACTCTTCATGTTCACCTGAGGTGCCACACCTCACTCTCCAGCCTGGACGCTTCTCCACAGCACTAGTGCTCATTACCCGTGCAGAGGGATTGCGGCCAGCTCATCCCTCCTGTTTCATTGCACCAACATGATCGATTCCCAACTCAGAAGTGAGGACAGTGTCGGAAACCCAAGTCCCAGCCACCTGTGGAAAACCTCCTGGTGCGGTGCAAGGGCATGATCCAGCACAGAACACAGAATCATAGAATAGTTTGGGTTGGAAGGGACCTCAAAGATCATCTAGTTCCAACCCCCCTGCCATGGCAGGGACACCTCCCACTAGACCAGGTTCCTCAAGGCCCCATCCCACCTTGCATACATCTCTAACTCCCCCTGTTTGTTCACATACCTGACAACCAACCTGAGACACGATGGCCTTTGTTCCAGTGCACAGGGGTTAGTTCACCCTAAAAGACTTAACGAACAAAAAAACCCCCACAAACACAGGTACAACTAAAATTAGAAAACATTTAATCCAGAATTTTAGAGACTTAAAAAAATAATTTATTTTAAAATAATTCTGATGCGTGTGGCCTGCGGAGTTTCAAGCATCCAGCCTGGCCAAGGCCAAGCTTCTCCTCCCCATCTCCATCACGCTCCCCTCTCCCAATCAGCGTAACCTATTGTGCGTGATCCTGTTCCTAGAACCATTCCGATGCACTCCACAGAAAGGACAAACGACCAGCTCATTACAAGGAAAGACATTCCAAACATGTGGCTCAGCAAGATGCTCTTTCCAAGTCCTTGGTGGGTTTTTCTCCCCTCTCTGGATAGGCGTGAACTCCTCAACGAGCTCTCAGCCTCCCACCACTTCAGCCATTTGCCACTCGGGGCTCTCGCTTCCTGACCACGTCCTCTGCCAAGATGGGAGCAGCAGCATTTTTCCTCACAAGCAGCAGGAAGGAACATTTTTGTTTACTCTGAAGTGCACTGCTCCTCTTCGCTCTTCAGCTTCTCTGGTCCACCACAGTGGACCTCTGAACATTTGCGCAGCAACATACTTCAGTGCACTGCTCGAGGGCAGCCACACTCTCTGTTCCGGTTCATATCCCCAAGGTTCTGACAAATGCTCAGCCCGTTTGATGTGCCCACAGCTGACACCCTTATTTTGGTGCTTGTCCCACGCGGACCTCCTTCTTGCCTTTGGCCAGGTACTCGGCAGAGGGCTGGACCAAGTAAAGTGAGTGACCTAAATGCTATCGTAGGGAACTGCAAGGCCAATGTTGTAGTTGTAACCAGTCACTTCGTCGTAGGAAGAGCGGCAAATAGGAAGGACGCTTTCTACAGCCAGCTGGTCCACTGAGAACTCGTAGGCATAAATGACTCCTCGATGCCTGTACAAAACACGACCAGGACACACCTTCTTTACCTCCGTTATATGTTTCAACAGGGGAAACGAACCAAGTTAGAGATGGCCATAAAGGATCAAAATTTGCTGCTTCAGGAGCTGAATATAAACGCCATCTCTTCTCTACCAGGGCTGTCTGAGCAGCTTTAACAGAGAAAACTCCCTCCTGCCTCCTTCCAGGGACCCACCAAGCCCTGGAAACGAGCAGTGAATCACTTCAGCACCGCAGAGACATGACTGTCAGCTGCTGAAACAGCTCTCCTCTGTTCAGGAAAAGGGGAAGATAAGTACGCAGCGGTTTGATAGTTCAGTGAGACATGCTAACAGCCATCTGAGATGCAAATACCAAAACCTGGAGTTTAAATACCAGGAGTCTTCCTTTAGGAGATGATATGATTACTAATATCTAGAGCAAGGAAAGGGCTGAATTCCCTGTCTGGCTTCAGTGGCCTTTACACTCCCCTGCTGATAAAGAAATGCAATTTTTTTTGCGCTCAGAAGTAAATAAAAAGCCAATTCATCAATAGTTTTGAAAGCCTTATCTTTAAGCATTTTTTGTTTTCTTTTTTAGCCACTACACCTTCTCTGTTACTGCTCTGGACCATGACTCAGGTGCTTAGTGTGCCATTTTAAAACACATAATAAAGCAGATCTTTGCAGTGCAAAAACTCCTACCCTTCAGAGCTGGCTTACTCACTTGCGGTGCGTGGTAAAGTCATCGTCCGTGATGCTGGCGCCTCGGGGAGTTTTCTCATCAGGGATGTTTGCGGTGATGAGGCTGTGAGAATTAAACCACACGTGGCGGACTGGATGTCTGAAAAAGAACCCGCAGCACTGGGTGAGATGCCACCTGCATCAGACTCATAAATCCAAGTGCAGTAACGGAATCGCTCTGGATTAAACAAGAATTCATTTAAATCAGTGCCCTGTCTGTGGCCAGAGGCTGAGAACCTGCACCCTTGGCTCTTCTCCTCCAGCCAGTCTGGAGCAGATTTTAGCAGAGCTTTTATCTCCATCTAGTGGGCTTTTATCAGAACACATGTGGAGGCCAGAAAATATTTCAGAGAGTTGGCAGCACAGAGGCTGTGAGGGATCCGGGCTGCCAGCTCACTTTGCTGCTGTAAGGACCACAGCAGCACGCTCCTGGGAAGAGCAGGATGCTTCTTACAATCAAGGATGGAGACCTCCAGGACCCCCCATTCCCAAGCACTAAGCTATGGCTGGTTTAGAAACGCATTATATGGCACAAGCTAAGAGGTCTGGTCTTCATTCCTTTTCCTCTCACGGATGAATGAACTAACCCTGAACTGTTGTGGCAGCCTGTGCTGTTCAGGTAGGAGTAACTGATCTCAGATTAAGACGGCTCCTCTCCACGACTCTAACGAGTCTCCTGTCACCTCCCTTAACTTCTGCCCTTGCTTTCCACTCATGACACCAGGCTGTAAGCATGGGTAACACCCCACACACCTTCTTATTTATGAAGGCCTTTTTGATTGAAGTGATCCTTTCTGATTCCTATATAGATTAAACAATATTTTAAATGTTTAATCTAATGGGTTCACTTTTAGTACCTCGCCAAAGCTCGGTTTTGCATCGCCTGCCCTCCTTTTTAGCACGCTCATTAGTGCTGCTCCAGGAGACAATCAATGCAATATCGTCCTTAATGCATCACAACGGGCTTTGTAATTCACAGGGTTGAAAGAGAAGGAGATACCTTGCTATTAATCAATGACAATTCCAACTTGAACTTCTCTGACTGTAAATACCTCATCTAGCTCCTCTTTGGGGAAGATGCATTAAAAAAAGGTCAGGACTTATCTGTTGATTTGATTAAGACTATCACTCAGACTTAGAGGGGCTCAATCCTTGAGATGTTCACTCAGACAAAGCTGACTCCCTGGGAATTGTGCCTCGATCAGGAAGCCATTGTTTGGCTGTAGCAACCAACATTCTCCTGTCAGCTCCAGGGTACTGATCTCCGCTTGTACTTTCAGTGCTGTACTTCTTGTGCTTTCAGTACCAACTAGCATTTTAATATTGAAATGAGTTTAAATACCAGCCTGATTTTGATGGTTACCGCTAAGGGAGCGTGCGAATGAGGTGAACAGAAACGCAGGTATTGTGTAAGGATACAGCAGATGGGCACAGCCAGAACCAGTCAGTCTGAAGACAACAGCCAGGAGTCCAGCATTTTAAATCCAAGGTTCAATAAAGTAAATACTGGTTGGGGATGGGGCAGTGAGAAGACAGAACTTCACAGAAAATCCAGGGGAAACCATTTCCACGCTCCCTTAGTGCCAAGTGAAGCACTCTTGTTAACTAATGAGTAAAAAGTCTACAACAGCTCAAGAGCACATGCAGAAACACACACAAGACTCCAGGTGGGGAGGCAATCTGTTCCCCAATCACAGGAAAACTAAACAGAACTCTCAGAAGCTTTAAAAATGGGCATGTTTTCATTTTGCTCCAGGATCATCCCATTCCCGCATTCCTCCTGTCAGCCAGATCTGATAAACACCCTTACAGATGAACGTACCTCGCATGCATTTCCCAGAGTTTGGTGCCCATCCGTTGGTCCCACACACAGACCAAGCCCTCTTCTCCTCCACTGACGACCTTCCAGTCATCCATCTGGACCGCAGACACTCCTAACTGGTGGGCATACAGGGAGCACAAAGATTCGCTTTTGCGGAGATCAAATACCCTGACCCTAAACAAAAGCAAAAATAGAACAGAGATAAAACCAGCTGTGGAGCTGCAGCCTGTGGTCCTGAGAGCACTTCTGGGGTTTGGAAGATATGTCTGGGACAGCGGTAGTCCCATGGCCACTACAGGGCCAGAAATCCAATACAGTTGATGCTTTTCACCACTGAATTTTCACTCTGACTTCTGTTACCAAAGACTTTTTTGAGGCAGACTTCTCCCACCATACAGAACCTCTCTGGCTCTTTACAAATCCTAGGTGATATAAAACATAACTGAAAGTTGGAGACATCTCCTCATCTGTGCCTTCCCCAAATGTTAGCAATGCCATGAGGCTTAAAATATCGTGTTTTGGGCACACTGCTAACATACCCTACCCCTTGGTACCCAACCCACGACCGCTATGGCTGAGGGGTAATATCAGTTTGAGAATCAAGGAAAGGTCTATTATTACAAAGATTTTGGAAGAGACAATGTGTGGCAATTCAAAGGACAAGTCAAGGGAATTACAGGTTCATACGCTTGAGTTAATCACCAGTGTTGAACAAAAGCCATCCACAAGCATCCAGCAGTTAGGATCTCTTCTGATTTCAAACACGCAACTACTCCCTGTATATATGGTTTTTAGAAAGTACTGATCGCTCAGACAAGGCGTTTTGAAGAGAAACGTATTGAAGACTCAGCTAGAAGAACTGTAGGAAAAGAGCTTTGGATTTCAACCACTGCAACTAGTCCACAAAACCAGTTAAAGCTAATGTTGTTAAGTTTTAAACCGTATCACATATGTTTTAAAACATATTACAAAGGAGTATGGTTTTTGATCCTTATATACCAAGATTAAGGGATAAAGCAAAGTATGTGAGCAAATACAAAAATAACGCAAGTGAAAGCAGAAGGGGAAATACTGATCTCAGATTTGAAAAGATGCCAGAGAAAGTTCCTCCCAGTCGATAGCAATTGAGAATGAAACCATCAGGTACACATTAATTCCAGAAAAGGCCAAACCACACTTGTTCCAACACATTAACTGTACTTTATTCCATACCCCCGCTATGATCCTAATGGTGCTGCAAGTCTTCCCTTTTCCTTTCTCAAATAGAGATTGCATCATATGATTTTACGGATAACACATTTCAGCGACTGAAATAAAAGGCAACAGAACAGTCCAAAACTCCAACAGAGCAACATCCATCTGACACGTAGAAAAAACATGCTGGCACAGAGGGAGCAGCACGGCTTGTGTGGCTCTGCAGCCACCCTTAGGAAAACCCCACCGCAGCCGCTGCTGCCGGTGAAAGGACTTCTTGCTTTCTCCCACTCCAGCAGAGAGAAGCTTTGGCTCTGCACTAGAGCTGTGCTTTGGGCAAGGATGGGGGATTTTGGAAGCGTTCACACCCAGCGCTCTCCTTGTCTTACTGCATGTGTTCTGCAGGGCAATCAAAGCTTCTTCTGTTTGGTAAGCACAGTTGGAAACGAAGATCCGATTGTGTCCTGGTTATTTCACTAGCGAGGGTCCAGGTTTCAGGCAGGTGTCCATTCTGGCACACCCTTGGAAGAATCAGAGGCACACTTGAATTGTTTAGATGTGTTTAAAAGAAAAAAGAAAAAAAAAAAAGGAAAAGCATTTTGCAAATCTAATGTGATGCTCTAATGCAGACCTGGCATGGCCTGTCATCTCCTGCCTCTGCAGCTGGGCTCAGTGGGAGCACATTGGAGCCATCCGAGATCAAGGGAGCCGTATGGAAGGTGTTCTCATCACCAGGCTTTGACTCTCCTGCTAGACTACCTCAGGACTAAGCTTGCTTGCCTTTAGGAGAGCATGGAGTACATGTTTTGATCTCCGCCTTCCAGTGACAGAATACACTGTGCTTGCCGTATGTTTGCTTTCCCAATGCTATTCACTGCCTTAGGTCCCACCAAGAAAAAGGATGCTCTTGGGCAGTGCATCCGCACACATGCCCTGCTAGCAGACCTCTTGCCAGTGTGAAGCACAGTAATTAAAGTAATTAAATACAACAGCAATGCTTCAGGAGTATTTTTTGAATGAAAGACAGATTTCATAGGTCCTACCAAAAACATTTAAGGAGCATTATTTTTCAAAATCGTGGCTTTGAATGAAAGAATCGCGTGTACTAGAAAAATGGTGAAATTGCTGTATTTAATTCAAGCAGCCTTCCCACTGGCCATCAGCAGTCTGAACTTGCATGGCAAGCTCCCTGCTGAGCAAACTTGCTCCATAACTGGGCTGTGGAACATTCCACCCGTGAATGCTCAGCACCTATTAACGCCCTTCACACAGCACCCCGTGAGGAACTGACCTCTGAGATACACACGCTCTTGCCTCTTGGATGCCCAACTCATTTGTTGAACTATTGGTTCCTAACTTCTTGCTATTTTAGTGATGGCCAACCCCCTGAACTCAAGTCAGTGCTTGGGCTGAAAAACTGGAAAGCTTTCTGGAGGGGAAAGGGCGAGTATAAATTCGAGTATAAAGGGAGTAAATTTCAATCTCACTTAAGGGATATCAACTCATCTACTCTCCCATCATTGTGCAAGAGATTAAAATTGGAGGTAGTTTTACTGGGGTGCTTTGGAAAATGAATTATCTGCTGCTTTTAGAGGAAAAATCTTCCAAGGATTCAATTCCATGTGTCAAACTTCAGATATTTCCTTTATCCTCTATGCCGAGAAAGTGCGAGGTTTGCTTCCACTGCCCATTTGCCAAGAAGGAAAAAAAAGCTGTTTGACAAAATAATCATTTTTGCAAGCTGCTGCACTGGCGGGACAGAGGTCTGGGATTTGGCAAAGGGAAGTATCCGCCTTACAATCTGATACCCACCACCACACCAGACCACCACCTGCAGCCTGATGCCCAGCGCCGAAAGGAGGAGGGAAGGAACAGGGAGCCATTAGAGACTGGCTCCTCGCCATCCCACATCTCCTTTGGTGCACTGGATCAGACCCCACAAATAACTAGCCAAAAAAAGAAAATCTAAAAATTGGACTCAAAGGGTCTTTTTAAGCACTTTAATCCTTTTCGCACTGACTGTTCCCAGTGCGTCCATTCCTGGCACCAGATATTGTGCTGGGAAAATCCTACTCCCCAAGCCAAGGAGTTAAAGAGAAAGCTGCTAATCAGCTAAATAGAAGCTGGAATCTGTTCATATGAAAGTCTCTTTTTTTTGTCACCTGAGGGACATCACAGTGTTCCGAAATACACTCTTGACATCATTTGGCAGACGGACCCATCTCATCCTACATGATTCATCCCTTAGGTTATTTTTTTAATATCAGAAAGTGAGCTTTTAAATGCCAAACTAATTTTGCGGGTGGTGGCGGGGAAGTGGAAGATATTCCAAGTGGTCTCGCTGGGCTGTACACCAACTGCGTCCACCAAATGGCTTAGAAAGAAAGTCTTCCCATGGAGCTTTCTGAAACAAAGCAAACTGGCAGCCACATCCAACTATTACCTAATATTTTGTTCCTGAAGTTCACAGAGCCTGCATTTGAAACATTAGTGGAGAAACAAATTCTAGCAGGTCCAGATGTAGGACAGCAGGACAGGAAGTAAGCTAATTTGAGATGGGTTACAGCTCTTGGTGGTACCTACCTTCTGTCTTTATTGCCTGTGACAAGCATGTTTGGAGGACTGTTCTGGAGGTTGACACAGGTGAAGTCACCTATCGAGCTGCCCATCTTCCTCAGACACTGACTTGTTTCCAGATTGTAAAGAAGGATCTGGCAGAAAGAGAAGAAACACCAGCTAAATGTAGGATGAGCACAACAACTACATTTTGCTGCAGCATGAAGTAGAGCTGAGTTATTATCAGAGATGGTTTGCAGGACTTTTTTCTCAACATGCTAATACATAATGAAGATACAGACCCATCCCTATTAAGAAGGGCACCAAAACCCTCAGAAATAAGGACATGAAGTTTCGTAGAATAGAATCAGAATCACAGAATCATTATGGTTGGAAAGGACCACCAGGATCATCAAGTCCGACCTTCATCCTAACGTCTCTCTAGCCACTATGAAATGGAATCCATAAAGACGCAGGGATGCAAGGCTCTCGCCAACCTGTATCTGACAGGTACGGCTCTCAGGCAGGCAAAGCAAGTCATACAGATCTTCTCCAAGTCAAATTTTGAAGGCTTACATAGAAAAGCAAATAATTTCTTCACCAATTTTAATATTTGAAAGATTGTAAAAGTGAACAGAATCAATAGATGAAGAATGGATGCCTTGCATCCATTGCCCCTTGTCCTATTACAGGGCACAAGTGAAAAGAGGTTGCCCCTGGGTGTCAAGAAGAAAGGGGCAACCTCTTTTCACTTGTGCCCTGTGATAGGACAAGGGGCAAGGGATGCAAGGTAGTGCGCAGGAAGTTCCACCTCAACATGAGGAGGAACTTCTTTACTGTGAGGGTTACAGAGCACTGGAACAGGCTCCCCAGAGAGGTTGTGGAGTCTCCTTCTCTGGAGACTTTCAAGACCCGTCTGGATGCGTTCCTGTGTAACCTGCCCTAGATTCTATGGTCCTGCTCTGGCAGGGGGGTTGGACTCGCTGATCTCCAGAGGTCCCTTCCAACCCCTAACATTCTATGATTCTATGATTTAGAAGGTTTAGACAGATGGACTGTGCAAGAAAGGTTCAATCAAATACAGCAGAGATCGCTGAGCAGAACGGAACACGGTCTCTGTGCTGACGGGCGCTGCTGATCGCTTCTGCACGGATCAGGCGGCGGGAGCGGATTAAGAGAAATATTACATCTGACGCAGAAGCTCAGATGGGAGAGGAATAAAAACAACTCTGATTTTAAGCAACATCCAAGATGATTCAACCAGAGACTGGAAGAGAGGTACGCGTTGTTTCCCGTCTGTTCACCCTCCTCTCCTCTGTGCAGCAATCAGCTCCATCACGTTCGTGCCTTTCCTGCGGGGCCAGGTGAGATTTATCTATTTGGGCCTTTCAATTTAGGAGAGCAAGTATTTTTAGAAGCAGAAAAATGTACTGGTCAAAGCCCAGTGGAGCTCAGCACAGTACCTGGTCTTACATAACTTCATAAACATCATTAAATTTCATGGTGATGCTCCTCTAATTTAAAAGAAACCTATGACCATGAAAAGAGTAATGGTAGTTAACATCAGAAGAAACTTCTGGCTTCCACGGCAACATCAGCACGGCTATGTCAACGTCACATCGATATTCTTAACTTCTACTTTTCTGATTATATTCACATGCAGCCTAATAAGTATCACGCTCTCTGCACATATTATTTCAACGTTTGCCAGAGCAGCGATAGTGATGCTGCCTGGCCTTTCACTTCCTATCTCTGCAATCTGAGTAAGCGTCTGAAAGGTCAAGTTAAGGGAGCAGGAGGGGATCATTTTATGAGAGATGCCTCGAGGCAACAAGAGTGAAGCTTTAAAAATCTCTAGGAATACTGCGAAGAAAGGCAGAGAATCTGTAGGTTTCCTTCTCCTGCCATTTCTCCCAACTAAAGGGTGACATTCAGACATACTACCAGCTTCCTATTAGAATCAACACGTTCATACCCAGCTTCTTCAATTGCTTATATTTATAATCTCCCAACTTGTTCCCTTTCCCAACCTTGTCTTAGTGAAGTTATCTGCCTCAAATACCAGTCTTTATCATGTAATTTTTCATCCTTAAGACCCCTAACCCCAAAGCAATTATACCCAAGCTCTGTAAAGCAAGAAAGACTCTAACCTTTGCAGGGAGACTTAGGACATAAAAGCTGCTAAAAAATGAATTTCCACTTCCATACCTACAAAAAATTTGCTACAAACTGCATGAAAATTATGGTCTTCAAGGTAAAGACCAATTTACAGCCTGTTCTCACTCGCAGCACGGCTTCCAACAGCTCACTAACCAAACCCAGAGATAATGACATTCTGGCAAAGGTACTTTGCACAGTTTTCCAGCGCAAAGGAAATTAATATCTGTGCCTGGCAACCAAATTTCTCCTTGGAAAGTTTTGAACAGAAGACAAAGTCAATAAACTGCTGAATTCAACTTAGGAACAATAAACGATCAGGTCAACAGTGATGTATTCCAGCTCCCAGTTGAGCCTCTGGACCAGCCCTTCCCAGCTGCACGTTAAAGCTCTGGAGAGGAGAGGGCCAAACGCTGCTTGCTCAAAAGTCCCCTGGGGCTAATACTTAAAGTGAACATCCATAAACTATTCATTTATCTAAATGACCATAGCTCCCATCTATCCTATAAACATATGATACGTACTTGAAAATTCAGTTATGGCCATGAAAGACTATAATGAAAAATTGCTTCCACGGAGCATTTAAAGATTCTCCTGTTTTACATTGGAGCAGATATTCCATATTCTCCTGCTCATGGCCTCTACTTCAGACCTGTGGCAATTCTCATACATAGGCAGCACCAGCAGAAAAATTATTTATTTTGCCTCACATAGCTTGTAGATGGCCACCAATTTTAAGTGCTTCCATCTAAGAGTATCTGTAAAAAAACCAAAAGTTCAGATCCACAAAACTGGAAGTAAAGCTTTTGTTTAGTCTTCTCCTACCCCCTCCAATTCCTTCTCTTCTCAGCTCAGTCTCCATTCTTTTAAAGATTGTTGGGATGGGTTTTTTTTTTAATTTTATATTGCGCATGGGTATTCCTAGCCAATTAGCCCTACCATTAGAAGAAAGATTCTTTTTGTGATTTTCAGTATCCAGGTTTTACCTATCTTTAAATTCAGCTTTTGTCTTGAGCAATTTTATGGTCTGCAAATGAATTTCAAAACCTTATCCTGACAAACAGATAGGTAAAGAAACAAAAGAATTGTGAATGCTTTTTAAAGTCTGAATAATAATTTCATGATGACAAGGGTTTTAAAAGCGTACTGATGACAATTTTGAAGTTGCCAGAACTCTACTGATGAGCTCTCCTATAACATTCCCAGGGCAACAAGGATTTTCTTTCCAAAGGCCAAGAGAACGAATGAAAATACCTGGTCAACAGGGACTTGAAATAAGGGCCTGCATGTTAAAGGGCAGATAAAGCATAAGATCTTTAGGAGGTTTATAATCCTATAATGCACACTGCAAAGGGATTACCCTTTTAAAGATATTTATAAGCCTATAATGGACACCCAAGACCAGTGACCTAATAGGTACCGAGCTGAAGGTAAGTGGACCAAGAGCATTTGGGTGTGAAATGAAGTGCCCTGGGATAACACACTAATGAGCATCCCTTCCCCCCGTGGGACCGTGGGCACACAAGGGAGGAAAAGCATTAAATACTCTGTGCAGATGTATCAGGATCTAGCGCACAAAATAAAGTGTTGCCTATCAACATTGTTCAAATGAAAAAGTCTAAGTTATTGGACAAGAACCAAGCAATCTCCCAGAATGCTTAATAATTCAACAAGCCAGAAATAGTCAGAGTACCTTTACCATTATGTTTAGTTAAAGACCACAGAGATTAGAAAACACATTATCCATCTCAAAGGCGATTCTTTCCATGTTACAAGTCCCTTAACGACCTTTACCATCTCTCCCTCTCCCTCTCTCTCTTTTAATAAGGCTGAGCAAATGGGACTTCATTTTATCCGATTGCCACAGACTACTGGTATTAATTATTCATGCTCATACTCTCTCTTTTGTTAAGGCAGTGCATTAGACTAATTTCCCTCTTCACTGTGTGAGTTGGGCAAGTCTCAACCTGTGGCCACTGTCCTCAGATAGATGCGCAGAGAAGTTGGCAAATTTGCAAGACCAGGCAGAGGAAGAAAGGAAAAGTTACTGCGCTTCATGGAACTGCAGAGCAGTGGGTACAGGGAACTCTCTTTCGAAGCTGTCCAAAAACTCAAGAAGGAAGACTAAATTAATTCATAAAGAATTAAAGTTTCTGTAGCCAGAGTAGCTAAGCTGTGAGCTTTGTTACATCTTGCAGCTAAGTGAGGTCAAGCGTGGTCGATGCACTCTGGTTGAGATACTTCCAAGAAACTGAAGGAAATGTTGTTGATGGAACTCTTCCATGCATGTCCAATACCCCAGCAGGTGTTTTGGGATCCTCTGTTGTTGGAGATGTCTTTTTTGGATGGAACATTAAAACAACAAATCCCCAAGCACTTGTTATCAAAGAGCCTGTGGTACTTTCAACAAGAGCAGGGTGTTCAACCCACTGTCCTGGCTGAAAGCCAGCAGACAACTGCTTTGTGGAATCACTAGTTTCCCTCTGCAATCGCATTTCTGCTTCTTGTCAAAAGTTACCGCATGGCACGGCTAGTAAAAACCTAGCCGTGTCTCAGAATTGGGCAAAACACTCTCTATATACACTATATTTAGTTCTTATTTAGATGAAGTCTTGAACAGAGCATCATAAATATCTGCAAAAGGTTACTGTAAAACCACACTCAAAACCTACATCCATGTCACTTACTGAGTAACACACGGGATGCATTAAAGAACCGCTTTCTCAGGAAGAACCGTCTAGGATAGAGGTTTCCAACTGTCATTTTAGAGACGGAGGATCAAAACATAAAACCCTGAGTTGCTCAGAGAGGCAGAAGAACAAGCAGCAAGATTGGGAACAGAATCTGCATTTATTTTCAGATTATGTTTCTCCCCCTTTCCTTCTGCCCAGCCCTCTGCCAACAAGAAAATACATTGCCTGAACACACACAAATATTGCCAGCAGAAGAAAGGGTCATGAAATTTCAAGTCATTCACTATGAATAAAAAGAGATCTGGTTTTTGCTCAGGTCAAATGCATTCAATTCAAAGTGCACCTAAAAAAACCATAAGGCTATTTCATACACATTTTCGGCAGAAGTCATCAAATTAAGTACAACATATGGCACACCCTGCTGCAAGTTTGAATTTTATTTCGAAAGGGATGTGGAAAAAGAATATTTTCAAAGTTTACAAGCCTCAGGGGCACCGTTTCCCAGTGCAAATGTATTGAATTGCCTACTGTAAATATGGCAGGCAACACCGCAACAACAACAAAAATATTTGACTATCAACAACTGCAAGGTCAGCATATTGATACTTGTACACAGAGATAAGTGTTCTGGCTCCATAAATTTAAAGATGAGCTAAGATTTAAAAGGAGCAGCTGAGGGAGACAGACAGACAATCAGAGAGAAAGAAAAAGAGTAAATCAAACACAAAACAGCCAGTAAAAAAAAATAAATAAAAAAAGCAGTTAATATACATGAATAATGGATGTTTGATTTAAAAGCAGTTTACTCCACTATGATGTAATTTTTGACTATCAGCCAGAGAGACTATTTTGCAAGTTCTTGCCAGATATAAGTCATTGTGTAAAGCTGGTAACACAACCGTTTCTCTGAGCATGTGGAAAATTGACTTTCATGCCATCCTAAAGGTGACTTTACACTGGCAAACGAGAACTCTCATTTTGCATGCGCTGCACTGCACTGAGCAGCCTCAACCGATGCTTAAAGACCCACACAGAGGAGTGCAAAAATAACAGAGACTAAGCAGCTTGCAGCAAATCCAGCAGCAAGAGCAGCCAGCCAGACATGCTACTTTTTCTTCCAAATATCTACACCTGCCGTAAAAGTTGCCCATGAAGCTAAAGACAAGTGTTGTGTGGTTTTTCCTTTTAAGTTTTCATCTGACCGGCGTTAAAAAGTAAGACTCCAGGCTGGTAGTAAGAAGTAGAGCCAAATGTTGTGCCGGCAGGCAGCGAGCAAGCTTCAGCAACACAACTCTGCCAACGCACCTGCAACCCTCGCTGTTCCAGCGCTGGACACTGCCCGAGGCCGGGCTGCCAGCGGCCGGGGCTCTGCCAGCTTCCGTGGGCTCGTGATGTGGACAGATGTCTGCTAGGACCTGGAATGAGGGCACCAGACTCATCTGACTTGTGGCTGAAGACTGATGGAGGAGTCCAGGTACCCAGAGATGAATGGATGTTTGTGCTTACCCACCGAACCACCCACTCGCTAAAAAAACAAGCCCTAGCCCAGGAGCACATTCTCCCCAACCGAAGGGAGGACGGTGAAAAGGAAGGCAAGGGAATTCTTAAAAACCGAATGAATTCTCTTGGTTTCATAGATTATCACCTTGAACGCTCATGGCACATCCCAGCAGCTCTATTTTCCAAACCTGAGACACTTACCTAAACAGCTGTGCCAATTTTGAGGCATTCACACTAATGCACAGATAGGGAAAAAAAAATCAGCACTTCATTGACATTAGCCAATACAAACGGGATTGGTTTTTTTTAATTGACAAAATTATTTCTGGTCATTTACAAACACAGAAGGAACAAGATGGATCACTGTTACTTTTCAGCATGAGAGGGATTAATGGATATATCATGCAAAATTTAGGCAAGGAAAACTTCTGGTGTCTCTGCTTGACTGTATTTCTTGCAGTTTCTGACTTATAATAAGTTATGCAGTTCAGATCCTCAAAAGCAGACCTGTCTCTCCTACGTGTTTATAAAGAAAAGGGTATTTCAAGCTTCTTTCACCTCTGAAGATCCACTAACACTCTACAGTCCTATGGCTCTCCAAAGAGAAATGTCTGGGCAAGTGCTGTACGTTTAAATTCAGTCACCAGTAAGACCTGCCCTTTTCCTGGTATGAAAACAAGAGTTCATACAGATCAACCTATGGAAAACTGGACTATTTACAAGGGCCACAGTGGTTAAGAAAACTGAAAAAACCCCACATTTTTAAAACAACAACAAAAAAATCAAGATTAAAAGCCACTGGAACTCCATGAGAACTGGAGACATTACAATACCAAAAAAGACAATGCAAGCTTACAAGTTAAGAGAGAGGAGGATTTGAGTTAAAATAAGGTGCAAGAAGGATGTAACGGCTTATATAAAGCAGCTGTGACCTAAATACATCATCCAAGAGAGACTGTAGAGTATGAAGTTAAAGGATTATTTAAAAATTTGTTCTTCACTTGCTGTTAGTTCGTAACATCTATTTCAAGTGCTTAATTCTACTGGAAACACATTTAGCAAGCAGTTGTAGAACTCTTGCGGAAACATTAAATACAGGAGCAAAACTAGGCAGCATTTCAGTGGCTGATGAGAAGGGACAGGTGATGGTTGAACACCACTCATCAAGTACAAGCCAATCACCAGCCCAAAACAGATGAAAAAGTGACAGCATAACAAAGAACTCCCCAGACAGCTGATCTCAACATATCTAGCCTTCTGTTTCAAAGTTGGAGGCTCCAAAATCATTACTGTCCTCCCTTCACTCCCCTCTTCCCCACATACCTGTTCTGAAATAAGGGTCAAGTTTGTGCACAAACCAGCTAAATCTACAGACGTACTCTGAGCTGTGCCTTATAATGCACATAACATAAAAAGAGTTCTTCAGCTGCCTGAGTTTAAAAAAAAATTCTCTTGCACACCATATGAAGTTTCTTCGGTGGAAAATAAACCCGAACCTTCCCACATTGATTATCTTCTATTGTGCTGAACACCTTAAAAAAATTCAACTATATTATAAATGCAGGAGAATTGAGTTTGGCGGGGTTTTTTTCCCCTCAAGAGGATGAAGCATCTATAAATTTCGTAGGAATAATCCACAAGCAGGAGAGAGCTCACCTGAAGCTCCAGTAGGAGACCAGACTGACGTGACAGCAGATGGTCCATTCAGGGAAGCTTATAAATACACCAACTGTGAGAAAAGCTTCAGTCAGATCCACAATCAGCGCGATAATTGCATCAGAAACCAGATGATGTTAACCCTGGCAGTTGTAGTGCTACCTGGTTCAGAGGTTCATAACCTGACATGAAGAGGACCACAGCCAGCTCCAGCCTAAATCTGTGGATTTCATTTTACATATAAAGCTCAAACCCAGAATTCAAACGTGTGAATGCCAAGGCTTTGTGATGCTGCTGCAGCGTGGAGATCAGGGGTCTCCAAACTGCATGACGCAGGGTAATATGTTATTCGCTAGACACCATCCTTCAAGGCAAGTCCCCTGGATGTCACGAGCACCACTCTGGGTTGAAAGGGAAAGCCAGGGTTAGGGTTTTCCCCGTGGTTCATTATCTGGTCTATATTTAGTCACGTATGAGCCTAGATGGGAACACAGACATCAGTATTTCAGGAATTTGGGATTTAAGAGTAATAGTACATTCCACATTGAGTTAGTTCAGCTGAAATAACCCTTATTGAAGAAATAAGACAAAGAGCTCCAGGAGCACTAAACAAACTTTCAAGAACCAGCAGGACACCTGGGCTGTCTGATGCTTTTTTAAAGTGGAAGCTGAACTTCTCACAGATGAAGCATTTATATTCTCCCCTCTCTCCTGCACAGATGTCTGTCAGCTAACAGTAGGCAAGTCTATGCCACAGACTTGATGTTTTTCTCCTCTCCGACATAAAAGATCCTACAAAATTTATGCCTCAGATCTCTACTCTGCTGTCAAATTTGGTTAAAATTAGACAATGATTAAAAAACAGAGGGAAAAAGATGGCTTCCCTAACTATATTATTTTCATCAGAAAGCAGGTTACTAGGCAGTAGCACTAGCATCGGGAGCTTCCTCCAAAGAAAAAAAATATCCCTCAAGAAAAACAAAGAAAACTCCAAACTGAGAAGAAGCAGCTTTCCCACTACAGCAACACAGCAAACGGGGCTGGAATCCTTCACCATTACGTTTCCGAGACCAAAAGCTCTCCTAAAGACAGACTGTCAACTTGTGACCAGTGTAATCAGCCAATGCGAAGTCCCTTCACGTCTGCGCGAGGTGAATAATTATCATAATAGACATTAGTAATTAATTTCCGGCGTGATGTCAGCTGGTGCGGCAATGCCAAGCGAGCGTCCTTGTCAAACACACCCCAGCCGTCTGGACGACTTCAGGCCCATCTCCCTGATTAGGATGCGCGCTGATGCTCTCCTTAATACAATCTGCCATCAAATGCCAGATAGCTCAGAACCAAACCAGGAAATATGTCCGGCTTTACAGAGCGACGCTCGGGGGGCCGAAGTAGATTTCTCTATTTCTTTACAAGGCATCAATGTAATGCCCCTGATGAGGCAATTTTACCTTCTAACCTCCCACCTCTGTAGGGAAAAGAACTGGATTAGGACAGCAGAGGAATTAATAAAGACAGCACGGCCTCGCAGCATCTCTCAACCCTAGAGGTATTTATGGTGGCCTCAGCATTTCCCCAGTGAACATGAATTTTAAGGGGAAATTAGATGCAGCTGGATACATTAATTCCTAACACAGAAGTAGTCCTAAATAAAGCTTTCCTGTTCTAGTTGCTTGCCAAAGAAAATGCTGCACTTGTATGCTACAGACCACAGCTCCTTTCATCTGAGTGCTCACCTCCTGCTTCTTTGTCCACCTGCCTGAAGCACTCTCCTTCCCTCATTGCTGATAGCCCATTGCACGCCTGAAGTATAACCACAAAAAACCGAGTGAAATTAGGGAGAAGAAAGGTTAGGCAAGATGCAGGAAGAGGACAGAAACTCTTCTCAAAGCATCTGGAAACAAGGCTTTTTGCAGTTTGGTCATGCCCTGGAGGTGGGCTGTGTCCAGAAGCATGCTGCAGCCACCAGCTACCTGGGATCTCAGCTGGGATTCTGATCCTCCCCAAAATACACTTATTTATGGTACCTATTTGGGTCTGCAAGCCCAAAAGACCCCTCCTGCAGATAGAGACATTTGAAGAGCTGTGTTAGAAACAAGCCTCAACCACGAGTTACAAAACCAGTCTGGTTTTGATCTACCCTGCCACTGCTGATACAAGTAGCAGATTCTGTCACAGGGGGCTTCAAACCTGTGATGATTATTTAGCTTCCTTTAACACAACAGTCACACCACGCTCAAACTGCATGTAACTCAATTCAAATAGTCAAGTGTACAAACATGCAATCTTAGGAGGATGCTTCGTATGTTTGCACGCACAAGGCCTGACACGCTGCTCAGGATGCCCTCATCGGAAAGCCCGAGGGATGTTTTGGCTTTTGGAGACAGGGGTTGTTTATTGGGGTTTTTAGGGTTTGGGGTTGTTTTGAGATGAGTTCTCCCTAGAAGGGCACTGACACAGCATACAGCTGAATGAGCTGGGACTTGCTGAGGGGCAGAAAATGCCAAATTTTTACAGTGAACTCAGTTGGCAGAATAATCCCTTACTTCAGCCCGCTAGAAGAACACGGCATTAAAGCATTATCTTCCCTCTACTGTCTAAAGCTCAATAGCAGGGACGGAAATGGTCAGCAGCATCAACTCTTCTTTTCTTTGTTAATTACGAAGGTATAAAAATCTAGAAAAAAAAAAAAATTAAATACCTGGTTGGGCTCATTCAATAACCAGCCAAAGGTTTTGATCCCAAAGGCTGCTTCGTGAGCAGACACATCGAGACAGGTAACAGGCTGGCCATAGACAGAATGGAGAATTTTGCCAGGATCTTCTGCTTTCAGGAGATAGACAATGTCTTCTGCAGCTGCTACTGTCACTGGACTCCCCGAAACATCTGGAACCAGATTAAGGAAGTTGACCTAAAAAGAGCAGACTTTTTAATGTTATTACAGCCAAAAATTCTTTTACATCACTACTGCCACACGCTAAACTGAACAAATTACTGATGTGTGGTTATCGGCTATCATGAATCATCTCAATTACGGATTAATTTCAGACAAAGACCAAGTATCCTTTTAATTTCTGAACTTTCAGAAGTTTAGCTCCTATGATGCAATCCAGCTCACAGTCTGTAGAATGAGACATTTTAAAAATCTAATCAGAATGCACCAAAATGTCACATCAGACTTAATGGACTCATTCAGATGAAGGACAGAAAGCCAGAAGGTTAAAGAACACAAAGCAAATACTGTGGCTAGAAAATGAATATGGTGCTCCAGAAGAGGCAAGATGTTCATAGAATTAACATGGAATAGTTGATGCTTACCCTGCAACCATTTATATATCCCTTAAATTAACAGAAAAGTCACGACGTGACTCTAGGACAGCCCAAATTAACAGCTCCCCTATTTTGTGTCACAAGACCAGACTGATTTTGCTTTCCTATTTCAGCAAATGGTTGAGATGCTGCTGAAAAGTCTCACCACAGGAAGGGTTTAAACTCCTTAACGGCACAGCTGATTTCTACCCCAACCCCGAAGAGAGGGAGGTGTCCTGAGTGTCCGTCTGTCACGTGTGGCAAACCAACACTTCACAGCAAGCGAAGTGCAAGAGTAAAATGGATCCAGCCACAATGGAGTGTCTGGTGGTTTTTTAACATTTTTGCTGAGAAACGTCTTAAAAAGTCCAGGGATTTTGTTTATTTAAGTGTTGTAAGAACGACTTAGCTTTGAGAGAAGAGATTAATCAGGAGTGGTTTAAATCACACCTTCATACCCAGTAGCTGTGCAGTCAGCTTCCTGCAACAGGAGAGACACTGCAAGACTCCATTTGTTCCTAGGCGCTTCCTTCCTCTTGCAAGAAAATGTTGCTACTCTGAGACATAATAAAACTTCAGCAAATGGGACAGCTTTGGGTTTTTAATTAAAATAGTCTCAAAACTTCAGCAACAGAAGGTGCAACCTAAGGAAGCTGTGCAACTAGTTACAGCTTCACAAGTGACACTATTAGCTCGGCTGCAATATCCTGCCTCAGAATTAATCAGATAGCGTTGATCTGGAATGAGACCTTGAGTTTCAGCTCCAATTCTACGCGAGAAAACTGATTTACAGAATGAGCCAACTTAATGCTGACAAAAAAATAATTAAAACCAGCCAACCTCCTGCACCATATGGACTTCTATTCATTTTCACTTGTAGCTTAAGCCAGCATTTCACCCTTGCTCTTCAGCGATGAAAGGCTCATCCATTAACCTGCTTCAAAATCACAGCCTCTAGCTGGAAATGCTGCTGTCTAGTTCAGGCAACACTCTTGTAAGATTTTTATAAGATCCCTCTTAACTGTACCAAAACTAACTAGTGGATCAGGAGCTCCTGAAACGAAGCTGGGTAGCCTGGAGACTCACCAATTTCTGGATTTCAAACGTTCCTGTAGTTTGCCAGAATCCTTTGTCATTAGGGCTTTCCACTTTGACCTCGAAGCCAGATGCCGTTGCTACCGCGGCACCTTCTGAACCAAGAGCTAAAGCCTGTATCCTCTGATTGTGCTGGTAATGATGGATTGGCTCCCGCCCAAACATCAGGTTCCAAACGCTAACAGTTCCTGAATACAAAAAAATTAAGTCTGTGCATTACCTTAGAATTTAACAAAACTTTAAAAGCTCATTTGAAGATGTAAGGTTAAAAGCATTCTAATGGAAAAATATACAGGAAGGAGACTGTAGGGTTGGAAAGCAGAACTTCAGGGCGCTGCAGAGCACCACGCAATAGGTTCAGAGGAAACTTCCCAAAATTACATACGCTGGCATCAGAGGCTCTGTTGCTCTCTGTAAGTAATTCCTCATTTTTGGATTGGCATCTACCTTGAGGAAGACTGCTAGACTTGTTCACATTTCCATGTTCGGAGATGAACATCTTGTTCTACTATATACTTGCCCTCAATTATCAACAAGACATAGTGAGGAAGCAGAAAACGCAGAAGAGTTCAAAAAAGAACTCTTTTCTGTACTCACTTGTAAAGAGTACAAATCCCAAAGAATACAGGAGCATAAGTGAAAAGACAATACATTTGCAACGGCATATTTTCCTGGCATGGTTCACCGAGGCTCTATTTAAAAGCATGGTACATTAAAGCAATAATCTAAATAAGAGCAACCTGAAGCAATCAGGAGTGTATTACCGAACAGAAGGGCCAGACGGAATTGGAGACTTCTGGGCCACCTTTGCACTGAATTAACAGAGAAGCAATCTTCAGATGTGACAGACAAGGCTGGAGAAGCCTTCCTTCTACTCGAGCGTGGCCATTAATGATGAAATGATTAATGGGAGCTATTCCTTCAGAAGGAGACATAAAAGCTCTGACAGACAGCTGTGGACGGGCACCAATGCCAGTCTGCAAACACTCCTCCCGTGTCCCAAAGGAGGTGAAGCAAGAGTGTGGTAATGAAACTGCACATAGTGAAATGGTATCTAAATGAGTTTAAATTGATTTATGTTTGCTTTTGTAAAGATTATTTGGTATCTGGAAAGTGCTACCGATGTGAAATAATGCAGATAATCCTTAAGATCCCTGTCTAATGGCACTCCCACTGAATATTTATATTCCTCGCCCTGGGAATGAGTACCATAATGGGGACCATTTTTGTTTTATTAGGGATGCATATTTAAATTAATCTGCTATTTGCCTAAACAATTAGCCGCCTCTGTTTGTTTACACAAAGCCAAAACTGCAATTAGGCTTCCATCAAAAAGATAAGTCCCGACTAAAACTGTCCCGATGGAGTCATAAGGGCTCAGAGCAGAACTTCCCAAAATTACTTCTTAGCATAATGGTAATTACGTTAATTGCTTGAAAGGTAAATAACTGCTGAACTGGTTTTGAAAAACAGGATGCTAGCTCGCCTCACACACACTTAGGCTTAAAACAAGTTAACAAATACAAATGGACAGCACAGGCTACAACTGCCCCACGCGAAGCCTCAGCAGCGGCACTTCTGTGCCTTTGCAGCGACTCCTCGGCTCCAAACTAAAGCAAAGGGAAGGGGTGAAGTGTCATCTCCAGGACAGCTGAGTTAAACAGGCAAACCAACAAGCATCAGTGATAAAAGATTTTAGTGAAACCAGATCAATGGATGTTAGAACTGGACGTTTTCATCAGATGATGATTATTGCTGCCTCTGGGCAGGGGTATTTTCACCTTTTTTTTTTTTTTTTCCTCAGAACATTTATCCCAATTAAGATCACTTTTGTAAGGGGAAAAGGAAGCGGATTTGCTCTCAGCAAAGTCTTTTGTTCACATATCTCTGCGATGAGCATTTCCCTGTTTTTAACAGAGTGTATTAATCTATGAAGGTTCTGCAAAATACCAAAAAATATTTAAGCCAAAGAACGCTCTTCTGACCACAGGAGCAAACTGGGAAACCCAGAATTCAGAGTTGTGCTCTCTAAATTTGGGCAACAAAGCCACTATTATTATTATTGCATCTCAAACATCACAAAAAGAGGAGAGAGGGAAAATGGCTCCTGAGATAGTACAATCCGAGACAGGTTGTTTGGGTTTTTTTTACCAGATGTTCAATAGCAAAATCTGTCCAAAATGTAAAAATTTTATCAGGCAAGCTCAGTGTGTGCAACACCTTTCACACAACACAACGTAGGGAGTAAAAAGAAGAGTTCAAAAGGGACGCAAAGAGCAAGAGAAATACTATTTTCTTTCATTAGGATGAATAAATAGTTGCTTGCAGAACTATTGTCACCCTTGCTTCCCCCCTCCTCCAAAGGAGTGTATGATTCTGTATGGACATCTCCATTGTCTGCTACTTGCTACCAGCCAGAAGCTTTGACCTTGCGTGCAAGGACTTGCCGTGGAAATGCACCGTTGTCAAAAGAAGTGTACAAATTCATGCGTGACGACAGAAACACATTATCAAGTTTTACACAAAAAAAGCAAACACTCTGCTGCATTTATCAATAGGTAAATTGATACTACTAGGTCCACTAGACCTAGACTACTAGGTCTAAAAGTGCTGCTCAGAATATTCTGTACTTCACTGCAGAAACAGCAAAATGTATTTATTAGTGTGCAAGCCTTTGCAACAGTCAATCATGTTTGTGTAAGAGCAGAAAAAAGCCACCATTACAGTTAAAGTTATTAGCATGGCAACATAAAAAAAATTAGCCGTAAGATTTACCAGTGCAGATGAGATCACTACTTTACAGAGTGTATCTTCCTGCCTCCAGCAGTGACCAGTACTTCATTTCCAAAGATATCTTTGCTAAGGTGAAGTTAAGGTTGCGAGCATCCAGTATCTTTTTTTTTTTTTCTTTTTCAAATACTGTAATCTTAAGTCTTAGAAAGTCATTAAATCAAAATCATAAGCAGTACTTTCACAGCATGCTAAAATCTACACCACAATTGTGATTATTCCAATTGAACTCTTAACAATAACTCCTCAAAGCGATTCAGACTTTACAGCTTGCTTATACTTCATCTTGGCTCAAGGAAATGAGTTAAGTGCAAGGAGCTGATGAAGACGGTGTAATTGCTGACACTCAACATTACAATCACTGTACCAGTCTTCTTGCTTATCTCTTCGATAAGAGATTGCACAAAGAATTCAGGTTTGCAACTTCTAGCCCAATATACCGTCAAAATGTGGCCTGATGAAAGGTCCATTTATTGCAATTTACTCCAGATTGGAAGGTATTTGGATAAAACATTTAACTATGAGTCTAGTGTGCCTTACACAGTGCACTGCTGATCCTGACTGGACTTCAGTTTGAGTAAGCAGCAGCCGGTCTTACACATCTGCTGTACCGAGGGTGAAAGGCTGGAAGCTGTCGGTGCCTGTTGCTAGGACCTTCCCCTCTTTGCAGCTGGAAGCACAAAAGACATCCTGCAAAACCAGCTGGTTTTTACATCTGTTTTCACGCAGGTTTCTCTCTGGTATCAAAGTCAACACTTCTGCCACAAAGAAAAAAGGCAGCCTCTTTTCCTATGAAATACTCAGATCCTGCAGCAGGGAAAGGAGCGTAGACAGAGGTAAAAAATGTTAAATCACGTTTGTAAATATTGCACTGGCTGTGTTCGCCAGCGTAAGGCAGCGTGTCACAGCTCCTGCCACCTGCTCACAGCGAGCCCCTGGGCTATGGGCCGGGAGGGCTGCGCGCTGCTGCCCAAGATCCCGCGCTCAGGTCCCAACGACCCATTGCATCAGCTCCTCCGCGTTAAGATGACACCACCAGCAGTTGCTGTCAGCTTTAGAAAAAATGTAAAGCAATCTACGTGTGCATTATCTGCAAAAAAGAGCACAGAAATTCTGTATATGCTAGAGCAGGGAATCTGGACATGCTCATTCACTTCAGCCTCTAAATGCAAGTGCATAGGAAGGCCAGAAGCCGCTTAATTCACATCTTCTACGTGATGCTTTTCCTGTCTGTGAGTCACAGTCTTGCTACTTCTATCTCGACTTAAAACTAAAATTCTTTCTCATCTTTTGAAAACACTTCTTACATGTATTTTCCTCCTCCAAGCAGGGAACATTAATTTATTTCCTTATAACTTTCAGGTAACATCATACTTCTGTGAAGTACAAACAGCAGACAAAATACGTGGGTGGAGGTGAGCACCAGCCTGAAGTCTCAGAACTTCTTACCTTGAATTTTGAGTTTCTCCCACAACCATTTCTGGTCAGAGGGACCACCAATACACAGTCAATTTAACCTTTGTAGATGCTTGGTGTTCGTTAACTGATGAACGTTAACATTAATAAAATTTCACATTTTACTTTCACTGCAATGCTGTTTCTCAGCTTTCGACAGATACAGCAAGCTACTTACCCTACTGAACAGTGACGGACTAGACCTCAGTCACAAGAGTCATGCCTTTACACGACCACATCGGTTCCCACCAAATGTTGTATCTCCGTCATTCTCACAGAGATTTCCAAATGACACCATCTCTGCGCAGTCCCTCAGAAAAAAGGCACGCACAAGAAAGTCTGCATTTTCCTCCCAAGTTGGGGACTCAAGAGGCAGGCTGCCCTGACCATGACGTGAAATCACGCGCCATTTACCCAAACCATGAGGTTTACATTCACAGCCACTCGTATGTATCTGATGGGAATAAATACACTACTGCCTGCTACACACAGTTTTCTTCAAGAACTTCTTCCGTTACTCGAGCCAGCCCGTTTCCCCGCCCTAGCTATCTTACAGCATGTCCTGGCACCTCGGGGAAGGCACCAACACGTTACTCCATTTCTCTTCTGCAAAGCGGGTACAGAAGGGACAACACCCGCAAGCAGCTTTAAGGGCATCAGGATGGACAAGGCAACAGATTTCCAGTCCCAGAAAGCAGCGCTGCCAAAATTCCCTTCCTGGAGCCTGCCAATAAGCAAGAGCACTTCTGATCCCTGCTGAAACCACCTTCCTTCGCTCCATGTTGCTACTCTGCAGCTTGTGAAGTACCACTAACTCCTCCCGATGGGTCTCAAAGCAGCAGGGCAGCATCTCCCCACCATGCATGCCTACATGAGTATGAAGCACAGCATTTAAAAAATAAAAAAGAAGGGGGGGGTGGAAAAAAGTGTGTTCTCTTGTTGCAGCACATTGTTTTCAAGTCAAACTATGAGACTCCAGAGGGCGGGGGGGAGAGGGATGGCTAAAGTAGACTGCTGTTTCCCAAAAGCTGTGGCTCACAGCCAAAGTCAGGCAAGCATGGAGCAGATGGAGTCCTGGCAAGGCCTCTACTGTCCCTGCATTAGCAGCATCTGCTCATTACCCAGAACCCTCGCCTGCTTTATCTAATGCTCCAGGAAAAGCATTTTGATTTGATTCATTTCAGTTCGGTAACGTGCAACACAATTAGTGGTAAAATCAAACTGGAGGACTGCCAGTGCTGACAATAGGAAACAAGGCAGAAGAAATATGAGGCCAGTGGGTTGGAATTCAAAAATCACAACTGTGGATCAGGTTGCCAAGTCCCGTTGCCCCAGGTGTACATACAGTGCCCCCACTGAGCACTGGCATGGGCGGAGGGAACTTCATTTTCTCCCCACGCATTTTTCTCTCATTTACCTCTCCTTGCAGCTTGTTTCTCAGAGGCTGACGCTGTCGGAAACATTCACCAGAAGTCACAATTCAATTTTTCTTTAGTGCCATCACGGAGTTACAATTCACTTCGGATGCAGGCATCCCAGTAAGACAAATCTTTCTCCTTGCTATATTTCATACGCCTTGGGAAGCGTTTGCTACTACCGAACCAGCAAAACAGCGCTGTAAGGCAGGCATGGTGCGAGCAGAATCTGCCTGTTAGCTCTTCCCTGTGATCAGATGCCAAGGACATCGCTGCGTGAGCTCTGTTGAACTGGGAGAAACTGATGTTATCTGAACGAGTCTGCTAGCCAGGGATTCGACAGAGAAGTCTAGACTCTTTGCCTGACAGCACCACCTCCAACACTAGCAGATGGTTTCTCTGTGTTAGTCAAACTTACAAACAAAGAGAAAAGGGAGCTGGAAAAGTACAACAAAGAACAATCAAACACATTATCTTCAAAGTCGTCCTCTCCCTCCCCAAGTTTAAAATAATTCTCTCGACCAAACGGTAAATATATGCTTTCAGACTCCAGTTAGTAAACATTTCTAAAATCAGCCTTTATGATTTCCTATTCACACAGAAACTAATCTATTCTGACCAGGCTTCTCAAATCAGAGTAACTGCCATATCACAGAGCCCATTAAAATCTCTACCCAAAAGAATAAAGGCGCTGAGCTTTATGCAAACTAGTTCAGTCACAGCACATGCAGGACTGATGACAAGGAATATGACAGAAAAAAAAAAAACCCAGACAAATTATTAGATTAGTCAGTGGGAGACTAGAAAACAAACAAAAGACCCTCTGCTAGTCATTGTTTGGCACACTGGACAAAAAGCCAACACTTAAAACTATCGCTGTGTTATAATTTCCTATGATTCGAGTAAATAATATTAATGAGTATTCTGTAATACCAGACTTGCTGCTGTCAGAAAATGCTGCCTATCAACAATTTTTAGCCACAGAAAACCAGTCTAGCATGATCCACGCTAGAAAAACAGCTAAGGATGCTGATCATCTTAAAACAGTTGTTTTCATATATAAAGCATTTAATTTACTTCTAAAATAAAATACATGGATTAGAGATTTTGTCGGGATTACCCATCTTTGGCTTCGCTTTCACATGCAGAAATGCCAGGATCAAAGAGAGTATACATACAGAGCTCCCTAACTTCCACAATACTCTTTCTTCATACCTGAGAAGAGGTTTTTAAGTATCAAATCACACAATTTAAAGAAAGATGATAAGAGTTAAGTTCTGCCTAAGCAACTCAGCCTGGGATCCCAACTGGCCAGCACTGTCCAAACTGGAGGTTTTTAATGGCTGTTCCCATGCCCAGTAGAGGTAGGACTGGTCCCTGGCTCTTGTTGCCCATTATATAAACATCTATGTATATTTAAAACAATGCATATAAGCAGCATTTTATTAGGGTTTCATTAAATATTAGGTTCCGTTTTTATTTCTCTATATCAAAGCCCATAATAACGCATCATTACGAACAAATACTTCGGTTAAGAAAACGCGCATCCCCACACTACGCCAAGGGCAAGAGAGGATGCAGATTCATTAGACATGCAAATTTACCAGTACTCCCATAATAAACCTTCACAGCATCCCGAGGGAGCTTTGGACAGCGGAGGAGGCTGGTGGAAGAATATTTAATATTTTTATAGCAAAACAAGTTATCTGCTTAAGATATTTTGGCTGGACTACAGCCTGGCACTCAAGCTTTGTGTAGCTGCTCCAGTAGGAATTAAACATCAGTTTTAATGGGTGCTATGTTCCAGTGCCTCCTAATGCATTTAGGGTTATTGGCCAACTTTCTCACATAAAAGCAAGTGTGTGCGTGTGTGTGTGTACACAGGATTACAGACACACAAAAAGCTGAGCACAGCTGCTTCATTTTTGTAAAGCTTTTCTTTTTCTAAATAGGGAGGGGAGTTGTGGTTACTTACCGTCCTCGTAAGCTGCTACAGCCAGAGAGCTGTTTATCCTCACAAAGGAGACATGTGGCTGAGGTCCAGCATCACCAGGACCGTGTGTTGGTTCCAGGATGGGGGCTATGTAGTCCCAGGTGCGAGTGTCCCACAACCTCACCTCTCCTGATGTGTATCTGGAAGAAAAAGCTATTATTCATCCCAAAACATCTGAAAAGAGGTAGCTGCAGGAGAAGGAAGGGAAAAACAAAATGTGTCTTACAACCCAATGCCATTTACAGCTCCTAGACTGATTCTCCTCCTAGTTACACCTCTGTGTATAAGCCCATCGACTTCGCTTATTCTATCCCCGCTTACTGAATGTAGCATGAAGTCTACAAAGACAGGCAGGTAAATTGTAGCTACAAAAACAACAACTGGGCTACCACAGGTTGCCAACTATCAATACTAGCTTCACAACTAGAATTGGGAGAGCTGGGCTCGAGGGAAAAAAAGGTAATCAGTAACGAGTCCAAATTACATCATGGCAAAACTTCAAACTGTTTCTTTTGGGTCTTTAAAAATTTGCGACTGTGATTGTGCCAAGGAAAGGCTGTTTAATCACAGCATTTATGTACATACAGGCAAGCAATCACACATACACCCATCTGACCTACTGCTCATTACAGAAAGAAAAGTCTTAATGCCTCATCAGCGGATCAGATTTGCCTACATCTCTGAAGACTAATTGATTTATTAATATAATTAAGTGTTGTCTTCAGAATTAAGGCAGAAGGCTCCCTCATCGAAAAATCAAAAGAGCTATAGTTTAATGACAAACTATAGTTTGTCAATGAGAAAATAAAAAAAAACAAAGCTAAACTTTTCAGATAACACTGAACAAAGCTAAACGAACGAAGGTTGTTACGCAGCAAGCAACATAGAAACTGTTCTGTGCCATCTCTGCCAGGGAACACAACAACCATTAAAGACAAAAACCACTTGCAGGCAAAGCAGAGGAGACACTCCCTCTCTGACTGGTCACTGGACACAGCTCAGTAGCTATCAGGAACGGTTCTATAATGATTTAAGATAGGTTTTGACAGAGCTGTAGCAATGAAACAGTCTCAGATGTCTTTCTCTGACACAGCTGAGACTTGGATTCTGTAGGAAAAGGAAGGGTGCTTCCTGCTCTGTCAGCTTTGTTGTTACACCCCGACTTCTGGGGGAAAAGTATTTCAAAAGGATGATTCTTATAAGCCTCAAAGGTCTATTGAGTAGAAATCTTCCTCTCCTTTTTCCTGAGGAAAATAGGAAACTTTACAAAGGAGATGAAGGAAAGTCCTTAATAAAGGTTTAGAAGATGCGGGACTTCGCCTCAGGTGAATTCTTTGGGGAGTTGCATGCAGTGGGGTTACAGGCACTCTGGAGCAGATTACTCCCAACATCTTTAGGTGACAACTCTCCACTTTAGACAAGTAATTGAAGTGCCTGAGGTGGGGATGAAATCTGTCAAGCAGAATGAGATGCACATGGATTCTCTGCAGTGAACCAGGAAGACAGGAGAACTGTGTGTTACCTGGGTTCCTCTTCAGGGCTTTCCCATGCAAGACAGAAGAAAACCAGCAAATAGGGTGGGACAACACTTTGCCTCCTTCTGCACGAGGCCCAAATTCCCCCCATGAATCCTGCTTTCATTCCCCACAGACAGCAGCGCTGCTTCAAAAGAACAGAGTAAGGAAGAAGCTGCCCCCAAGCAAAGCAAAATGTTTCCGGCTGGACCCAGCAAGTGTCCACAACAAGAACCTTCCGCTCACGAGACTGCACAGTGCCCGTTTCAACCCACTGCAGGGCCGCAGCACCCTCACGCCCAGAGCAGCTCCCTCGGCCAGCCCTCGTGTGCCCCGACCCTCAGCACCCCCAAGGGCCCGGGCTGGGCCCGCACCCCCCCGCCTCTGTCCTGGGCTGGGGACACTAGGACGGGACAGAGGAGCCCTGACCCACTTGCCAAGCTATCAGAGCAGACACAGGGAAGCATTCTTACTGCTACTTTCTTCATTTATTAGCATTTTTAAATTTTTGGTTGCCCAATCTTGAAGAGAACTAACGAAGCAGCCAGAAGGGGTCCTCATGCTGAAGGGCAGCCCTTCTTCCTGGCAGACCTGTGGCCTCCTGCTTCTCCAGAAGAAGGGCTGCTTCTGACATCTCTTCTTCAGCTCTTGCTGCTCTTCATGCACCGCCATGGAGTCTTCATCTCCAACCTGCTGTCGGGCAGCCTTCTCTTCCTCAGGTTGAAGAAAGCCCACCCTCAGAACTTGGTGCCCCTCTGAGGGACTTCTCCCGGTGCAGCAGCCCAGCAGGAGCCATGTTGTCAGGTCCCCTTTGCTTGGGGCTCACGGCAGACAAGATGGCACCCCTTCAGAAGGGTTGTGGGTAGGGGAGAAAGTGGGGGACAGGAAGGGTGGGCTCACAAGACTCCCAGCCATCAACAACAGAATCGTTGATGCCAGGGAGATGGTGTCTGTGAGCCGGCGGCCAGTCAGGAGCAGAGGCTCGGCTGCCCAGCTGCTGTCACTTGCGGCGGCTGGGCCGACGGTGACGCTTGAGCGCAGCGCTCCTGCGGCTCCGCTTCAGTGGTGGCCTGGTGAGAAGCCGTCCTGGACATGGATCCACCTGCATGGGCTCCTCCGCATCTGCAGGGGGATCCACCTGCATGGGCTCCTCCGTATCTGCAGGGGGATCCACCTGCATGGGCTCCTCCGCATCTGCAGGGGGATCCACCTGCATGGGCTCCACACCACTACCAGAAGGAGCAGCTGCCACAGAGCTCAGGCGCTGCCTCTTCCTCCATGTCTCGTGAAATTCCTTGCCACGCAGAGGTGGACAACCGCTCGCCTCGCTGCTGTGGGTCCTCTTCCTGCCGGACATGCTGGCAGTTGAGTCCCTGGACACTCAGCGAATGTGGAACAGAACGTGGTGAGGTAGGTCGTGACATCAGGGGGCCACTATGACCTCGATGCAAATGACCATACAGGGCTATTCGGGCAGTTGGAGGGGCCCGGACCTTAAAGGTACCCTGGCGTGGGAGGACAAGGAGGGTTGTGGGGGCTGAGGGCCCCTTTCCTGAGGATCACTCCCCTGTGTCCATTCCTGATGGAAAGACATTTCAGGGATCAGGGCCCCTTTCCTGAGGATCACTCCCCTGTGTCCATTCCTGATGGAAAGACATTTCAGGGATCAGGTCTGAAAGGTGGGCAAAGAGTTTTCTGAGGAGGGCCAGAAGTGATTGGACTCTACCCATCCAAGCAGCACTGCTTGGAAAAAACAGAGCAAGGAAGAAGCTGCCCCAGAGCAAAGCACAACGTTTCCGGTTGGACCCAGCAAATGTCCAGAGGAGTGCACAACAAGTATCTTCAGCTCATAAAACTAAACAGTGCTCACTTCAAGTGCTACATTTGACAATTTGGAGAATAAACACAATGGGACAGGGAACTGCCCAGACCTGCTGCAGCCTCCCTCAGCAAGAGACACACAAAACATCTGGGAAGTGTTTTAGTTTTGGGCTGCTTTTTGTTGCCCTTTGCCTTTGGGTTGGTTGGGGTCATGTTTTCAGGCTTCTCGTCACTGCAAAGAGGAGCGGATTGCTCCCAAGGGGGAAGCCAAACTTCTGTCACTAAGTGACCCTGAAAAGTGAGTTTCAAGGGAGACACCAAACACTGGTAGAATTGAGAGAACTAAGGGACAGAATATTCCTTTTCCTCCCCAAATAGGCAAGAAAGGAGAACAGCATCTCCTCCTAGGGCATGGAGACAGTCGTTCCCACATAGTCCAGCCTAGGAATGGAAAAGAAAGACCAACAGATGGAGAAAAGACTCAAATTCTGATACCTTTGTGCTTGGACCTGTTAAACACAGGAACTGTCTCTGCTTGGTAAGGCTCTGCATCAGATCACCCTGCAGCCTCATTCTCACACCCTGCCTGTCCAGTGAAAGCGAGCTTTCACTTCTACACCATGAAGCCATGGTGCTCTCGTTGAGCACAAGAGCTTGTTACATGTACCTCAGGTACACTCTCATGGGTTCAGATACTACAGAACAATCCATATGCAGATCCTGGCCATAGTGCTCATTCCAGTTGTGTCATGGCAGAGAACGGGAAGCACTATATGTGAACCCTGCAAGTGCCCACCAAAGCCCACCTTCCTGGGCATCTGTCCAGAAACCCCTCCAGTTTGCTGCAAGATAGGACAAGTGCTTCTCATTCATCAGGAAGAGGAGGGCAGTAAGGCATCTTTGTCCCCATCCCTCCCATATCCCTCCTACCCCAATGTCTCAGCTACACCACTTGCATCCTTCCCAGTGCAGCACAACAGTAAACCAGTCCCGTGTGGAAACCTAAAGGATTCAGAGAAATGTTACAAGACCATGCGGGAAGCATAAGTGGAGATCTAGGTTTGGGCAGGAAACCAGCACGGGGAAATGGGAGATATAAACCATCTCCTCAGCTGACAGCATGCTCCGTTGGCCATCACCACCGCATGGCCATTTCCAGCACGCACTGGGCCTGTACCAGAACTGAACTGGAAGAATTTCAAATACAGATGAATCCAATTCAGAACTAAAAAATTTAATGGGTCAACTCCCCCCTGCCTTTGATGCTGTTGTAAAGAGCAACCCACTCTCAATTTGTAACCACAACAAAAGGCTTTTAAACTATTAAAGCATTGCCTTGCCTTAAAAATATAAAAAGGCTGTTTTATTGCAGATAATTGGCAAATCAGCCATATCAATGTAGATGGCTGAAGAGAAGAACACACTGCACTTTGCAGAACCTATTTCTAGACAATTTCAGTCCTTCTATTCATTTCCTACCACAACTTTTACACTTCAGCATGAACATTTAGTTTGGATTATCAGCTACTGAATGGAAGAACCCTAGATTTAAGTGATTTAAGTCCGCTCCAGAACAGGCACAGTCCTCCAAACCCATTCAGTTACTGATTCTATTGAGATGGCTATGAAAGGCCCACAGAGTTTTCTGCTGGAGTGAAAAAGAAAACCCTCAACCTGAAATCTTCCTGTTTTATGTAGCAATGAATACATTCCACTTGTTATAATACCAACAGTACTTAGGTGCTGCGTTTTTTCCCCTGATGGGTGTAATGAGGCAGGTAAATACTCCAACATCTAATATAAGCCACTTGCACAACAAAAAAAGGAACCCCAAAACCTAAAAATTCTGAGTTCTCAAGTTCAAAGAAAAAACAACCAAACAAACAAACCCCAAAACCACATTACAGACGATACCCGATTTACTTCCTTTAGAAAGGCTGTTCAAAATCTTGCCTTCCCAAGCACAACAGGGAGCAGAAGACACAGACTGTTGCTACAACCCCAAGATTCCCCCTCTCCAGATACCCCCTGTGCTGATGCCTTCCACGGCGTTTCATCCACGCAGTGCCTGGCTCTCAGCTCTCAGTCTGCTGCTTCTCTCCCTGTTCACCAGACACAGTCTTAGTGTTCAGCAGAGACTCTCCACCCAGGTAACTCAGCTTCTTGGATGGACTTACATTTCACAGTGCTCTTCTGAACATTTCAGTGTACACGCATGAGGAGTAGCAGCAGGAGAAAGGCAAGAGCTGTATTTTCTAACTACGCTTCTTGACAAGCCAGCTCTGCGATTCTGGACAGATATGTATACATCTGTAAAAATTAGTCTGCAAATTCAGCTTAAGCTTTACTGATATGCATTTAAAAACTTGCTGAAATAGAGCAACAATAAGTAGAATGCATATGGTACAGAGAAACCATGAAAAATTAAATTCATATGGTATCTACAAACGTACTATAATAAAAATACCTACTCGCTAATCAAAAGCATTTCAACTACTTTTTCCTGGCAGTAATGTCATAATGAGATGAACAATTTCCTTGTGCCCTTTCACATGAGTGAAAGCAGAAGACTGAAGAAGAAGGAGCTGGGGGTTAAAAGCTGCTGATGTCCCACGATGGCTGGGAAGCAGGTGGTGAAGTGCAGAGCACATGTGGGAGGAAGCAGAGCTGGAGGCTGGGCACCGCTCTAATGAAGTGGTGCTGAAGAGGCAGACAACTTCATAAGGAGAAAAACATCAGGAAACTGGTCAAAACACAGAATCTCATCTGAAAAAGCTCAACTGTGTTGGATAGCAATAGCCAGAACAAATTTGGGGAAGAGGAGGAGGGGGAGGCTGATCTCTCTCCAGAGCCCCAGATGTCTTTATCGTTGCCTAATGACAATTATACTCAACCAATTAAGACACTGCTATCACAGTTGCATTGTTAGTAAGCCTTTGGCCCTGAGTGTTGATGGCTGTCTAATTAGTGTTTGTGCAAAGTACAACTGCAACTAATATATAAACTGACAAATACACAAAAGAAAAACTGTTAACAGGAGCATTTTCAAAACAGTCGAGACTCAACTCATTCGGTCCATGGCAGAAGCAAATACAAACCGCTTTCCTTCCTGGCTTGCTTACTGCTGGCACTGCAGAATTTCACTTCAAACAAGCAGGTCAACTAGACTGTTGCTGGGTTTCTGTTCAAGGGGGATGCTGGTGTCAGTCCATTTTGTCAGCTGCTTCAAGCACACCACTCCAGGGCAAGTCTTACTACAGTAAGTTGGTCTGAACACCAAAGACCTTTGATTAGACGCTTCAGAAATCAGTTCACATTTTCCGTATTTTCTCTAAAGAATTCGTAGCAAGAAAATAAAAAGGAAGGAGAAAGAAAAACCTTTATTTCACAGTCAGGTTTGATTTCCAGAAGGCAAAGTCTGTTCAGTTTCCAGATACCTGCGGTGATCAACAAAACAAAAAAAACCCAACAACTTTGTTTCAGGCAGTCAGCGACCATCTGTTAATACTCAAAAGATCTTATTATGAAGTCCTTGCAATGTCAATGAATTTTATTGAAGTCAGTAGGAATTTTGCTCAAGTAACAATCTCTAGCTAGAGCTCTGTTTAAACGGATGCTTGCTGATAAGCAAGTAAAATAATGAGTATTTTGCATTGTCTTGCTGCAACAAGCATCTCGGACCTTTCATCCTTATTCCACCAAAAGCAACTAACCAGTCCTTCATGTGGTTAATTAAGGTATCTAGTCAGTGGCCCCTCAGTAGGCTTAAGAACAAGTTCCAAATAAATATGCAAACCCAAATCCAAACACCTTTGCAAGTTGGTTCAAATTGCTCCTAAGCTTCATCTTCTCTACAAGGCTGAAGTAAAGACAGTGGTAATTCATAATGTTCCATTTCAAAAAGCCTCTTCATCAAAACTGCAAGTTGGAAGATCCCTCAACCGCAACCCCCAATACTGACACTAAATGGATTCCATTACCTTCCTTGTACCCCACAGGAAGAGCCACAAGTCTTCTCTGAAGTGAGGGATAATGATGGACTGCTTCGATACACTCACCACAGCACAGGTGCCTCACAGAGTAAGGCTGGATGAAAGAAGTAAAAACTCTCAAGCCTTCCTGCGTTCTCATTAACAGTTAGAGACATTGATTTTGTCACTACATATATAACTGACAGGTAGCTCAGCTAAGGGGTTCCTTAAGGGAAGGATTCAGGAAAAGCAGTCCAGTGGCAACGATGGAGTAAAGAACTACTTTATATGGCAGAAAGGACTATAAATAGAACAGAATGACCAAAAAACGGAATACAAATGGAACAGAAAAGAGAATGTTAGCCACTATTACATAGCGTGGCAGAAAGCTACACCATAAAATACAAGAAAAAACAGATGGGGGTAAACCAAAACCAGCATTTCAAACAATCCTAACGCTGATAGAAGAACATAAAGTAAAACATTAATGTCTCTGATTTCATCCAAACACTATTTTGGGCTGCTTGATATATGAGTGCAGCTATGAAAAAAGTGACTAACTTGTACCAAAAGGGATCTGGAAACACTTTAAGATTTAACATGTAGGAAATACAACCTGAGCATCCCTATGATCAGTGCCCAAACTCTTCTGCTGGGAACTCGATTTTCCAATTCAACAATCTACACCCATCTGTGGGCCACCCACAGAAACTGAGCCGCAGAGAGCTTATACCTTCAATCCTAAGGCCTTATTTTGGAAATCACAGCTCTAGAAAGTGGGTTAAGCTGCTGGAGAGCGTGTGCAATTCTTCTGCAGCTTATCATTGTTATCTGTAACAAAATTAACATTTTGCCACCCTAAGTGCTTCTGCGTGCCTCACCTTCTGATTAATTTTAAGTGCATGCAAATGTCATACCAAGGGAACAGAAACAAGCCAAAGGGTTATATGGTAGGCAAAACATTTTAATGAACACTTAGAAAAGCACAAGTTAGAGAAAGCCAAGCTGTCTCCAGTAATTTCTTTTTTAAGGCCAAGAGCCTCTTATCATTTAGATCAAGGTTCCAGTAGCTTGCATCAGCCCAAGTCCATTAATTAAACTGGACGCTTCTGACCAAGGAAACATTCCTTTGGCTGAAGGCTACTGCCATGGCAGGAGAAAAATTAAAAAATTATCTTTTTCAAATGAATTCAAGAAGAATAATGATACAATTTTGGAAGGATCTGGTCCATCAGCCCTCAAGGACAATCACATAATGGAACAAATAAAAACAGCAGCTACAGTTCCAGATACAGGTGAGAAAACAGCATTTGGAGATGATGTAAATTGATACGTTTACACCTTGGAAGGAACACAAATTTCAACACGCCGCAAACAGCAGAGAGGAAAAGTATCACCTGCACTCTAGGCACTGATGACAACAGCCCAGAGGCTGGTAGGCTGTGAAAACAGTAGAAATGAAGTGTTCAAGCAGCTTACTAGAAAGGATGGGTTTGTCTGGCCCAAGTGCAAAACCAGACCTTACAAGCTCAAAAATAATGACTGTGCCCTCAGAATACTGGCCATCACTACGCACACAGCGCATCTCACCACAGCAACACGCTCCTCTGCATCCAGCAAAGCCTACGGGTAAACCAATAGCTTCACGGCCAGGCAGGCTGGAAAAGCATCTCTCACAAAGAGCTGGGATCAAGCTTCTACTATTGGTTTCACCTGAAAGGCTCTTTTTCACAAGATAACAGAGAAGCCAACGTGTTTGTCACTTTACACAACCTTACCTAACTCCCGTAGTTTGTCATCCGACCCTTCTGAACTCATGATGTCATCCTGCTTTCAACCCTCCTAAAGGTGACTCACTTGAAAAAAAGAAGGTCTGACACTTATTACTTCTTAACAATGAGGGGAATGAGTGAAGAGAACACAAAAGGTTTGGGAAAGGCTGAAGGAAAAAGACCAGTGTCTTCACCTTCTGCCTTACTGCTCTGCTTTACATCCAGGCTCGCAACCACTGGGAGGGGAGGGAGAAACCCATCAAGGTTGCACCATTATACAAGAGAAATTTAAGTAATTAAGTGAGGCATGGGTTTATTCAGGCTGTTTAAGACTTCAGTTTGTTAACTTTTACTCATTTTCATTACTAATTAATATTTTGGTTTCCTCAGGTCTGCACACTGAATTAAGATGCAAGAGCTAATAATAAATACCTTGAGAATAGCCCACAAGCCCTATAGCAAAAAAACCAAATTAGATGAGAGTTGACATGAAGTTTTTAAAAGTGCAGAAAAGTGTTTTCAAGCCTTTCGGGCTAGTTTCACACATCATTATGAAGCTAAAACGAGTGGCAAGGCCATTTTTAAGAAAAAGTCATTTGCAGGTCACCTCTGAGCAAGAGGAAAGCAGAGTGGGAGGTGATGGTAGAGAACAAAGAAACCTATCATATAGTAGCAGTTATAGGTCTGTATGTTGTGCATAATGACTTAAACTGAAAGGCCCAAATTGTTTGGAAGTGCTGCAGTGTTCAAACTAACTCCCGTAAGACTCCTTCAAAATAAACACAACTGTATGATAATTATTTCAGTGCAGTTAGTTGCTCGGTATGAGAGAATCAAAATGCATCACTACCTCTAAACCAAATGATTCCCCTGAACAGGATATTTAGAAAGTTCTTGTTTTGCTTCTTGTCTTTATCAAGCATGTCTTGGAGAAACATCATGCATGCTCCACCCTGAAAGGGGAAGAAGTGTTGGTCTGTTGATTTATCGAGGCACTCGGAGCAGATGAATCTCCCTAGCCCTAACTCAAGCACGTAAGATCTTTAGGAAAGAAGACTAGGGGGAAGGAAGAAATTGTCTCAAGTTAAAATGAAAAAAGAAAAAGGAGGAGATGATTCCCAGCCTAGTCTGTGAGAGGTGCAGGGACTCCACACAGCATCTGCCAGATGGGTCTCTGTGGCACAGCAGAGACGTGCCCTTAAATCTCGGTTTACGCAAGCTCTTCGCTAACAGCCTACCTCCTCCTTCAGCCAAAGAAAGCTGAAGAAAGAAAAAGCAGATACCTTTATATTTCCAGGGCTCTGGAAGGGCAGTCTGACTCTGGATCTCTTCTGTTTATTTTCATTTGGGAAGCTTTCTGAACTACAAACAGCTGCAGTGAAGCCACGGTGCCCTTTCCAGCAGCATAAAGTTAACACAACGCACAATAAAACATCACCCGGACTCGCAGCAGGCTTGGTGTGGTTTATGAGGTGAGTTGGGAGGTGAGATGATCGCCACCAACACAAGGCAAGTTTACCATACAGTTCAAGGACAGCCACACAGGAGCGTTTTACAGAGAGCCAGTCAGACAGCAAAATAGTCTCACCACACGCTATGGACATGTTACACCACAGGATCCACTGTGTAGTGACAACACAGTTCAAACAAGGACCAGATGCATGCTCCGAGATCGGTATCTCCAGGAGGGCCCAAACTTGGACTTCAAATGCCCATCGGTGTGGCTGTCGACACTGCTAAGCGGGAAAAAAAAAAGTAGCCGTTGTGCTGTCTGAACATACAGTTGCTTAAAAAATACATATATACAAATTTAAGATTTTATTAACAGAAGGTGAAGCAATCCAGGCATTCTGTACTGAAACCAAACACACGACAGCATTAGGTACAGTGAACATAATGACTAGTAGTAATTTATAAAAGCCATGTGAGCAGACACATAATTGCTTTAAGTAAACTCTGACTTATAGGCAAAACTACATTTGAATTGACTATGGAGAGAGGGGAGGATGACATCCCTTTAAAGAAGATCCTCAGAGACATGTAACTGTAGAAAGGCTGGCGAATACAACATTGATTGGGAGTGAGGTAACCACAAACACCACTGTCTCAAATGAAAAGGGATTCAAGGTCTGACCCAGAAAACAAGCATCGTAACCGCTGGGATGAAATTTTAATGATAAACACAAGATGCTCTGCATGCAGGCCAGATTGAATTATCTGATGTCAGCCCGTAAATGCAAGGCGCTCTGAGAAAGAGGAGCTGTGAGCAGCCACCTTCGACTGGCGGCTCAGGTTGCACTTAATCAATCCTTGATATTCTGCCATCTTCTGGCTTGAGCTTTGGCAGCAGCGTGGAGAAAACAGACGAGAGCACATGAAATAAGTACATTTCTCTAAGGGAGACCTAACCCTGTATAGTTTATCTTTGCTTCTTTACATGAAGTTAACAAAGAGATCCGCTCCTGAGCCAGCTCAGGCACACTATGCCTCTAGGTATCACACTGACTTACGGTTACTTTAAGTCACCCAGCCTACAACCTGTACAGAAAGATTTAAAAAGTGTTCTACAGCAACTAAAATAAAAATTATTCCACTTTCCAGCAGAATTTGAAGGAGTAGAATGAAGAACCCAAGATCAGGTCTATCACAGCACAGCTTCAGTCAAACAAGACTGTTCCCGGGTTTGTTCCAAGACTCCAAATATACAACAGTCCCAGCATTTCTGCTGGAGAACTTCTCTCTCCACCTCTTTTTTCATTTTTTGAACCATCCCCTGATCTCCCAAGATCCTGAGTTGAACGTCCTGAAACCAGGGAGCAGCTGCTCTACACTGCCACAGTTTCCAGCGATAAAGACAGAGTGCGATGCCTGGCTGGCCGGAGCGAGCCAAGCCAGAGCGCTGCAGCTGCTCCCCAGAGCCAGGCATCACAAAACCTGCTAAAAACAGAGTGCCCCTATTTTTCTCCAGCGCAGTAACCTGACTATAGAGGAAAGCAAGGTAAATGATGCCACCAATCACCGCTTAGGAAACGCCACAGACAGCATCAGCTTTAAGATCACGGACTCCTCAAGTCTCGCAAAGTTCAGCTTTACACACACCGAGTCTTGCTGCAATCCGCAGTTATTGACACATAAAACTAAGCACGTAAGTGTTTGTGAAACTGGAGATAGAATCATTACATGTAACAGATAATTGATATTTATACTGAAAAGAAATTTGACTTCTGTTAACCTCAGCTATCAAATTACTTTTTCAGTACCGAAAGAACGCAACAGCCAGTTATTGATCACCAGATTCATCCCACTTTTATGACAAGTTTGAAAGCACAATGCCATTAAGTACAATACTATAAGCTGGGAGAGAAAGGGGAGAGTTATATTTGGATTTTAAAAAAAACGAACAACAAAACCCCAACAAATCCCCCAATCTACCTATCCTAAATACCCGCCAAATGCGTATAACGAAAAAAGTACTTCCCTGCACCATTTGCTAATGTCCTTGGAAGTTTTAGTTATAACTTTAAGTCTGTCTTGTTTGCTATTTAGCATGAGATATTACAGGGAGGTGTGACAGTGCGCAGTCTTGCAGACTTCAATCACTGGCAGAACAACAAATTCATCTTCTTTTGGGCTAGATTCATGGAATAGTTTTCTTCTTGCAGCAATTAAGAAATGTTTTCAATGATCTCAAGCTACCAAAGCAGACTGATGGGTAAGGAGTAAACGGCAAAGGAAGTAACATGACTTTTGTGTTGTAATATTCTAAACATTTCATTTGCTAACCAAGTGGAGTCAAGCAGGGGAACTTTGCTTTCCTCATGTTTTATCAAATAAATGCTCAGAGCTTCATGAAAAGATATTTCATTACTAAAATGTATTTTCTCAGAGAAGGGAACTTACTGAAAAGTAATTTAGGTGAAACCTGTAACATCGTTTTTCCTGACAGCGATTCACGTGCATCTTTTCCCTCACTAGACTCCTACCTGCTCACCTATTTTCATGAACCTTTCAGGAACCTGAATTATTTAACAGCACCATCTCCCTTCACAATGCCAACTGATGCAAACTCACCAGAAGAGCCAAGAGATACTGGAGGAACTGGGGAACCAATATGAACAGACTGTGTGAAACTGCGCAAACCCAACTCGCGTAATAAACTGAGCTAAAAGATGGACTATTTGAGTTTAATAAGCAGGATTAATACCCTTTGTTTATTAATTCTTTAGAAATTGTTATTATTATTCTGCCTACATTCTATATATTGCATGTTTGGATATAAACACAATGGAGGAAATGAAGAAAAAGAAGAGCTGGAGGTTTTGGTGGCAGCATGGAGACAACTGGGGTTTTTGGCTCCCAGAAGAGTACAGGAGGCTTCATTAGAGCCAGCAGAACAGATACAGCAGTGCCGATCCCCAGCCAAGGCCAGAGAACATGCTGCCCAAGCTGAAGGGCACAAAAGAAGTCAGGTTGCTACCCGCAGAGCTGGATCCCAGCTGCGGACCACAGCAGGCTGCGAGCGGCTGTGGCTTGTCAGTGGCCCAAGGAAGCCTCAACATGAGACATATCAAGATCTGCGGTACTGCATGCACACAAGTTCTTCAAGCCCTTTGCATGGCCACTGTTCAGGTTAACCGCTGTGTGGCACTGCCCCTCCAGAGGTCACAGGCGACACAGCTCCTCAGCAGAAGCATTGTCACGGCTCTAACACAACGACTACAGCAGCAAAAACATCACGGAAGAGAGAAGAAGGAGAAGCAACATTCAGTGAGTAGGATGGCAGAGAGAATAGAAAGGGAGACATCCAAATGCAGAACTAAAAGAAGAGGAAGAGCGTCTAGTAAAAAAAAGGAACAACAAAAACGAAACAAACCAATCATCAAAGATTAAACTTCACCTTTCACTCCTGCCATCTGCTAGCTTAGATTTCCACTCTGAGTTGCCCAAAAGCATTCAAAAGCATTTCAATGCATATGGGAGTTATCTACAGGCAACATATTTCGGGACACCTTTCTGACAAGCAGCGTGTGAATTTTATAGTATTCCACAAGTAGTTTTCTCTAATCCCACAATGCACAACGTTAGTGTACAAAGTGCTACCGTACTCATAGAACGGTTTTGGGTTGGAAGGGACCTTTCAAGGCCATCTAGCCCAGCCTTCCAGCAGGCAGCAGGGACATCTGCAACTAGAGCAGGTTGCTCAGAGCCCCGGCCAACCTCACCTGCAATGGTTCCAGGGATGGGGCATCCACCACCTCTCTGGGCAACGTGGGCCAGGGGCTCACCAACCTCAGTGTCAAACAGTTATTCTTTTTATCCAGTCTAAATCTCCCTCTTTTAGTTTAAACCCATCACCCCATGTCCTGTCGCAACAGGCCCTGCTGAAAAGTCTGTCCCCATCTTTCTGACAGGCCCCTTGAGGTACTGAAATGCCACAAGGTCTCTCTGGAGCCTTCTCTTCTTCAGGCTGAACTCTCCCCCTCTCTCTCTTGGATTGTTTCTGTATCCTCCTCTGGCCCCACTCCAACAGGTCCACGTCATGTGGAACTCTCCTATACTAAAGACAATATTCTCTGACTGCTCCCAGGGTGGTACCATTTTTATTTACTCTTGTACTTTCTTCTGGAGGGCTACTAATTACTGAACCCGTAATATTTAAGCAGAATATAATAAAGTCTTATAACTATTGAGACAGTCACAGTAATCTCTTGTAAGAGTTTGTGAGGTTCTTAAACTTGTATTTAAGAGCATAAATCAAATAAATAAGTAACATTAAATCAACGTCCTGATAAAGCTTTATATTAGGAAAAGAAGTTTTATTTTCTCTATTTGGGGGTTTGTCTTTTTTTTTTTTAACCCCAAGATTGCCCTCTCAATAACAATGGAGAAAAAGTAACAGTCCTTTTAAAGTTACCTTGCCACAGCACACAAAAATATCCTTGTGATTAATTGCTTTTTTTTTAATGGAAAAAATAATAAAATGAATATTTTTCAGTAGATGTACATAGTATTTAACACATTCTGGGCACTTCCACAGCAGAACAACAGATACAGTTCATCCGAAAGTACTGTAGTACTCCTTAGAGGGACTACATGCACGAGACAGCTCTTTGAATAGCACAATAAAAACCTGCACTGATGAAATGACGTGTAGATAACCATCACTATCAGTCGCTTTAAGGACAATCTGCCTCACCCACACAGGAACTGCAGTCAAAGAAATTCATTCTTGTTGCCTCAAACAGGTGCCACTTTTGAATTTGTTAAAAATTTGAAATAAAAAGATTAAAAATTTGATTTCAAACAGTGAGGATGACGTGAGCACTGCGCAAGCTCATACTCACCCGGCAATAACAACTCCATCGCAGGAATGGACATCACAAAGGATTTTTCCCAGCTCGTACTGCAGCTGGCTCACAGCACCGATGCGGTTCTGCACAGAAAGAGGAGACACGGTGTTCACACTGAAGGACGTTCATCGAACGTTTATCTGCTGCTCCGCGGAAAACGCCGAGCTTTGCTGCTGCTGCTGACGAGCCGCAGTGCAGCTGAGAGAGAAGACTCTGCTGCCTGGAATTTTTTTACAGATGGAGATGAAACTATCACTCTTCATTATCATTCAAAATCTTTAGGTAGAGAAACAACTATCACAATGACAAAAAAGTATAGCTTTCTTGTAGCCAGGGTATGTGATGAGCAGGAGAACAATCGTAAAGGCTGATGCTCATTATCAAGAGATGGTTGAAGTATAAACATCTCTTTGTCACCAAAGTCGGGGGAGCAGCATAGCAAACAAAGACTCACTCCCAAAATAACGGGAGAAGAATGGTATTACAGCTCGGAGTAACTCTCATAAAATCCTTCAGCTGCTTCCCCCTTTCAACTGTCAAAAAGAAGCTGCAATACAAAACACCAACTTTTCACTACCAGGTTCGACTTTTCTACAGCATCTGGATCCCATCAAAGACATTCCCTTTTACCTTCCAGTTGGTTTTCAAAGTGCGTTCTCTGGCACGGCAGCTCTTGAGGGCGAGCTTCCAACAGGAACGATCAGAGATGCTCGTATCTAATAGGTATCCTTCCTGTTGGCACAGCCGGTACCACAGCACTTCATCTTCTGCAAGTATTTTCCATGTCTTGCTGACCTAGAAATCAAAGTTTTATGTATAAATATATATACAGCATTTAAAGTAAAAATTAGATTTCATATAAAATTATTTCAGTAACATCTGAAACGTGCATAGATAAATCAATACAGGCCTGCATGAGACTAAATTCTTATCTAAAATACATTTATTCACCCTTTATGCTACTGAGAATATATTAAAAAACAACTTTTCACAAAATGCTTGTTTTCTGTGGATTCTTTTCAAAATAACTGAGTTTCTCCTCTGCTCAAACTCCATGCAACATAAACACCAGTGTTTAGTGGCCACACTGCCAACCTGAAAGATCAGTGTATTAGAAAACTGTGAAGGGAAAGAAAGGAAGAAAGAAAACAATTAAGTCAGCACTGTAAGTTTAGAACAAAAATATGAATTTATTTTCATATTTGTAGCTAAGAAAACCTCTTAGATCACACCACCACAGCTCTAAAGCCCTACTGACAATGCCTGATTAGGTATATGACATTAGTCATTTATAACCTATTGTATTACAGTATGCATAAATAGGAATGAATTATTAAGTTTTTCAAGTAGCCTCAAGTTGCTGTCCATTTCAGAGAGAACAGCTTCATCATAATCAATTGTGGGCTTAGAATTAAAGATTCAAGAGGTAAGAGCCAACTTAAGTAGCATTTGTTCTCTGTAATTCTTAATTTAAAAAAACAGATGTAACCAATGAAAGCTGCTGCTGGTGAAAGCAGCAATCAATTGTAGGCCGCTTCCAAAAGATTTAAAAAACCTTCTCGGACTGACATCATTTCTAGCAACTTGCAATTAAGCATCTAATGTCCATTTCAGTCCCGAGATTACACCAAGAATCTCGATCTCCCATTGATCCAAACTCTCACAGGACCATCTCTCCGTGTTTCTTTGCCATCACTCCATGTTTACACACGGATACAACACGGCACAGGGAGGTGAGCCACGAACTATTACTTGTTCTCCATTTTATAAGATCAATCTCCTTCGTATTTTATCATGATGATGCACACCTTGCTTCAGACTTCTCAAACCCACAGCTTTCAAAGGACAGCTTCACAAAATGACGTATCATGAGGCGTGCTGTACAGATGAGAGATCCTTTGGCTGCTCCATGCGGAACACGAGCCATTGGAACAACAAAGTGTGCGGTGAGGCTCAAGGAGAGGTTAAGAAAACAACATCCCCCATTGTTAATCAATCCATCTCAGAGTTTGCAGCGAGATCTGTAAAATTTCCCACGTGAAGCCTTGGGAAAGCATGCCTTAGTCTGCTGTGTTAAATGCAGCATCGGGATGAGACTTACTAGTTGGCCCAAAACACCCCCTGGCACCGCAGGGAGGTAGCAGCTAAGGTCCAGGAAGCACCCATCACACCACCCTGTGTCTTACAGGACTCCTTGGGTCACAGCAAGGGCAAAACCACCTTAGACACATGGTCACAAACCTCCCTGCATACTGTGCGGTCCCCAAGTAGCAGGACAGCACACCTTGCCGTGAACAGCACAGATCGCCCCTTCAACGCTTTAGGAAGCTTCCAGCCTTTGTGTTTAGGTTGTGTTGCCTGCTGGTCTTGTCATAAAGACACACATGTATCGTTACTGCTCCCAAAACCCAACATCTCACTAGGAATGAAGAACTGCATCTTAAGACATCTCTTCCAAAAAAAAAAAAACAAGTTAAATATGAGAGAAAAAAGGGTGGTGGACTGAGTAACCTGCTAGGTTTTTAAGATTTGACACCTACGTATCAGAGCAGCTTTCAAAGAGGAATATCAAAGTCCAGCAGAGCTAATCATAGAATAATTCAGGTTGGAAAGACCCTTGGGATCATCGAGTCCAACCATCAACCCTACTCTACAAGTTCTCCCCTAAATCATAACCCCAACACCACATCTAAATGACTCTTAAACACATCCAGGGGTGGTGACTCAACCACCTCCCTGGGCAGCCTATTCCAGTATCTGACTACTCTTTCCGTGAAAAATTATTTCCTAACGTCCAGTCCCGTTGCATATTCTAGTTATTCACCAGAAGACCTCAATTCAAACTAGCAGGCCTACAATCCCCTTCCATCACCAATGAAAACAACCTGGACAGGACAATCACAATGCCTTACAAATGACAGAAACAGCACAGAGTCTTCTCTAGCATTAGACATCATCCTGCAATAAAAAAGTGGTGCTTAATGCTCCTGTCCCTACAGGGACACACTCAAGAAGTTCAAAGGAGAAAAAAAAAAAAAGGAATCCAAATTTCAAGCTACTACAGTTTAGTAGGGAATTTGCTCTCAATTTGATTTTAAAGTAAGATAAATCCATATATTGTTGTTCAAAGGAGAAAAAACCACCCAGCTTTTTGCTGACACACACAAAAAAGCAGCTGTTCTGCAGGAGTCGAGCACCCTGGCCAAGACCAGGCGACAGTAACAGCACCTCTGCCTCCCCTCCGTAAGAGCAGCACATTTCTGCTGACATGGAGGGGACAGCCTAATGCACAAGAAGAAGCAAACAAAGCCAAAGTACGCCAACTTTTGCCTTGCTTTTAAGAAAATTGAAATAAAAAGAAAAGAAAAGAAAAACACACACCTTTGGAATTTGCCAAAATAGACAACGTTGTACAGACCTTTCTAGTTTCAAGGTCTTAAAAGCATTTTATAAAGACAGTAAAAAAAAAAAAAAAGAAAGGAGGGGACTACATAAAATTTAGCTTGCCTTTTCAACTTTCAGGAGCAAACATTCAAGGGGAATAAAGATCCTATCCTATTATGATTTTTTTTTAAATCAAATTACATTGAGTCCTGCTGCTTTACAAGCATGAATTTCCAAAGGGTCCCTAACGCAGCCTTTTCTTAATGCACCAAAACTGGCATGACAATCCCTTGTAAAAGCCCCACTGAGCAAGCCTCAGCTGCAAGAAATCTCTAATAAAAGAGTCTCAAGCATTTTACTTTACAGCCCCACTGTGAGCTGCCGCATTAAAACCAGCCATTGGCTTGAAGTCAGCTTTATTAGATCTGCTTGACTTAAGAGTTTCAGGTGAGGCCCCAAAAGCCAGAGTGTTACGGCTTTATTTATAGGCACCCATACATTCTGCGTGCTGGAGAGTAGCGGAGACATGCAAAGCTCTTATTAAACTATGAACATAATTATTTCCAAATCTACACTACGTAGAAACTCCAACAATGATCAATGGCAACATCTTACACAGTTGTTTATAGATTTGGAGTCCCCAGTTTCGTTTTGTCTTTAGTATTCCTATTATCTTTTTACTACGGTTCTCAACTGCTCTCCACAAAGAAACTTTGGTTTCCCCTGAGCTCCACACAGGCTGAACAATAAGGTATAAAACGGTTCAAGTAATAACGTTCTGCAGGACTTCAAAGCCTTTCGCTGAGCTAGGTTTTGCTAGTTGGTTTTGCCTTTGGGGGATTTTTTTTTTTATTCCAAAAAAACCTACACACACACCCCCCCGCCCCCCACAAAATCCTAAATTTCTCCTAATCCAATGTAAATCAACTGGCTCAAATCCTAATGAAGGTTTATTCATCCCTCTCCATCTGATAACTGTCTTTGTTTCATTAGGTTTATTTTCTTCCCTAGACACACAAAGACGTAGTCAAGGTTCATCCGCTGAAGCCAGGGGCCTCAATTAGAAATATCTGGACTTTCAATCCAGCACAATACGTAGCGCCAAATAATACTGAATCCAAAGCCATTCAGATGGAAGCCACACCAGGTGGAAGCTGCTCATCTTTTCAATCCACAACCATAATGTTATTTTAAGTCTCATCCTGAGCCCAGAATATCCTTACCCATCCATTTCTCTGCTCTCTCTAAACTACGAGGAGAGCAAATGATTACTTCTACCCATATACAACCTTGATGCAAAAGTGTGCTCAAAAATTCATGAGATTTTCTTTTTTTAAGTGTATAAACACTAAAAGCCTAACAGTCTGACAATTCCAGAAGCTCTACAGGAAAGCATCTGAAATTCTTGATTTATGCAAGACCATTCTTAAATTCCTAGAACCCGTCTCCCTTGTCCTAGATACATACACAATCGTGTTGGTAAACATTTCTAACCCATCTCTCAGATGAAAATCCCAACAGTTCAAGGCGATTTCCCACTGATCTGTTCAGAAATAAAACTGCTTTAGCGTTGCCCAAAGTCAGACCTTCAGTACTGACGGTTCTCAAACCCTCTCACCACAACTGTCACGAGGGAGTCGCTCATAGCATAGATATTTCTTTCAATGGTCAGGACAGAAGCAAAAGGCGCTCACAGGGCTGGTACAAGGGAAAGGGAAAAATGTGCCGTTACTCTGGACTGTTCTGCTGACACATCAAGTCCTGGATACCTTTCTCCTTGAACTATAAACACGGGATATCAACAGGGACTGGTCTGCTGGACGCTACTGAACATTGCACAACTACCATGAACCCACCAGAGCTCAGCTACTGATCACACCACTAATTTACTTGCTGCACGTGGAGTTTGTACTGCAAGTGCCATACAGATAGTTTGTGTTTAATCAAAGAAAAGCTGTGGGGAAGAGGGGGAGGGAGAAATATCAGGGTGATATGAGCAGACTGTGGTGTGATTAAACCTCAAAGAGGCTCTGTAGTCAGGCTACTTTACTGTTAGTCAGTTACCAATTTGGCTTAAAGAACTAAGCAAACAGGTTTTCTCCAAAGGCACTCCCCTAGTTCATGATGCCAGTTCCACTAACTGGCCTGATTTCACTAAAATCCCAAGGCGCCTTAATAAAAAAAACCCTTTCTACAATAACACCGTAAAGCAGCAGGGCTTTCCATTTAACAGACGAGGGCTTCCCCCCCCTTCAAAAACAAAATCACCAAGAGAAAAATGAAAATGGCATTTATTTTTATTGCTTTGCTTTTTATTTGAACACTTAGAAAGAAGTCAGCTCTGAGGTAAAAGCAATGGATATTCATCTCATTTGGAAAGCCTTGTAAAACACCGGGCGTTTGCTCAGCTACCTGTCAGCTGCCACACAGGACCGACCGACTCAGTCTGAGAAGGAGAAAGGTGGAAAATCTTCCCAGTGCTAGAACACATGAGAACAGGTTCAGGTTAAAAAAGCGAGAGAGAAATCAAGTGCAGCCCAAGCACAGAGAAAAGAAGCAGCCCTTCAACGGCTAATCTTTTTACTACGTCATGTGGCAAATGCCCAGAGAAAAAAAAAAAGTAAAGAAGAAAAAAACAGAGAGAAAGAATAACCTTAAAGTAACCCACTTCAAAAACTCAACTCTGTTCCATTTCATGGGATGCAGCCTTCATTGATCACATCTCTCTACCTCAAATGACAGAAACTCGGGCGTATCTGAAAGATTTAGTCTCCTGGAGAGTACCAAAATATAATCCCAGGGAATTTTTTCCTCTGTAACAGACGCCCTGCAAGAGGAATTATTTTTCTTCCAATGGAATTATTTTTCTTCCAATAGCCCTCGTTCCTATAAGGCTTTAGCAAGCCAGAGATTTAAGCAGTAACCATTGGTAGCTATTTAACACTATGACTTGCTCATACCGAACATTAGAAGCCCAATTTCATTTTAATGTATGTGCCATTTGGATCATCCCTGTGTCTGCTTTACCACCCACAACAAAGCTGTGTCCTGCCTGTCACCTTTCAGCCTTTACAGGTGAACATTCCTCTCTCTTACAAACAGGCCAGGGCACGGTTGGAGTGCAGCACAAAGAATGGTTTTGGTTGGTGCCCTAGTTGGAGCTTTGTGAAGTTGCAAGATGTGCTTTGTACAGAAGACCAGCCTGAAGCACTAAATAGTGGCCGTGGGAGAAGCTGCCAATGAGCAGCCACAATAATCTATGCTATTTCACAGGGTAATCAGCACTTGCCAATTAAGTTTGCTTTGAAGACTCATTCAGAGAGGAGGTTCATCATTCAACGCCTGAAGAAAGGAGATAAAGAGACTCAATAGTGGGGATTGAACAAGCCCAAGTAGAGTCAGGTGCCTGCAAGTGTTGAAGTTAGTAAAGCTACTTGAAGAGACAGGCAGTTTGCAACTACACGTAAATTATGGACCGCGTCTGAGTGCAGACTGGTGAAAGCATTATCTTAAAGTATGACCAAAGAAAAATATAAGCCTCTTGTGGGGCGGGAGGAGAGAAAAAACAGTGTCATTTAAGAATTTAGCCTCACATTAAATTAGTACAGACAAAAGGTTATTACTCCAATTTCTATGGTTCAAGTCGCACACTGAAAAGTGGGTGGGGGAACAGCTTTGTTGCTGTGCCCTTAGTGCTGCAAAGGGCTGAGTTCTAAATACTGCAGCAAGACACTCTTCTTTCTAAATACATTCACTTGAATCAAAAGATCTTTGCAAGTATTTATTCTACATTTTAAGGCTTCAATTTTGTCCAAGCCACAGATGTTTTCTTTAACTCTACTCAACTGCAAACTACAAATGCGGCTCATTTACTGTTACTTTTTCATTATTCAGCTTTGGAAGTAATTCCAATAGGTAAAAGCACAATCAGCTGAGCTACCAGGGCTACCACACATCTTCCCTGCATCAAGGTGTCCAGCTGTTTCTTAAATATTTCTCCCAATTGTACGGGCTATCAGAGAAGCAAACTGTCAGCAGGACTTACCTGAGCACACCTTCCCAATTCAGTCTTGCCCAGGTACTGAAATATCTTCAGCGCCAGTTCATAAGGCAGCTGGATATCAAAGAAAGGAACCTCATTTATTTCATTCTGAAAAGAAAAAAAGAGAAAACTATTTGTTAGGCTTCTTTAACGCACAGCAAGATAGTAGCAAAGTTACCACAGTATGAAGAAAGGACATTGTACCCTCAGTGCCATCACAGTTCCACAAAAAAGGCAGAAGTAATCCTGCCTCTCCTTCCAGAACAGCACAATATCAGACAGAACACGCTGGCAGGAAAGTAACCGAGCTACTCTTTGTTCTCTCTGAGTCATATCAGGTAAAGAATATTAGAAGGCTACGTGGAGCTAAAAAGCAAACCGAGAGAACTGTAAGGCTTAGCTATGGTCCAAGGGCAGAAAAACATGAGACTCAAGTTCTAGCAAAAAAAATTTGCCTAAGGTTTCAGTGTCAAAAAGACCAAATGAGTTGAAGACATACACACATCCTTAATCTCACAAGACTTCAAACACAGATGATGGAAAATGAACAAATATTTTTATATAAAACTGAATGGAGACAAAGTTACGGTTTGTCTTTCACTAGTAACATCGAAATGCCTTTTTAATATGAAATGTGCTGAAAGAGTTGCTGCTTTAACTGATTAAGTATCTCCAAAAAAACCCCCAAAAAACCCAGCTAAATGCAGCAAATAAATTTTCCTAAATCTTTGTTTTAACCACAAAATTACAACATTCTTCCCACAGTTATCACATCAAGATTTTCCCTCTCCCTCATTTCTGTCTGGATAGTCCAAATTTTAATAGTATATAGTAAAGACAAAGCAAAATGGGCCCATTCTGACCATTTCTGTGCCACCCATTTGGAAGTTTTCCTGCTCACGTTTTTCCCTGGTTTCTGTACCCCCTTCCCACCTTCTTCCCACCCCCCTTCTGTCCCACCTCATCACTTTCCATCAATCCCCACACACTACATCAGCTGCCCAGTTAAAATATTTTTCCATTGCCATCAGAAAATCAGGCAGATCCCAAATCAGGATCATCCCCTGCCTCTTAGCACTTCTGTAGCTCCGATACCTTTGGTTCTTTGTAGGTCTCTTCTACAACTACTCCTCATTCGTTTAAACCTGGACCCTTTGCAGTACCAAAGAAACAGCAAACATAGGCAAGGGCGGGTTAAAGTTCAGTTACTCGGGAAAACCGTTGTATAGTATTGGCTGTGTGGAATATTTTAATGCAAAAGGTATTTTACCCTGGGTAGGTGTTTAGACAGCACCAACACAGACAACGTTCCCATTAGGTCTTTTTAACAAAACAGCCCCAGTTTATTAACACTGGAACCTCACACTCATGCTGACGTTACTTAAACTAGGACCTGCAGCCAACGCTCCTTCTCCCCTCTCTCCTTGTCCACAATTTTCCTGGAAAACGGCTCCTTTTCCTGTCCTTTCCCTTTGCAGGAGGGCCACTGGCTCCACTCCCTGCTGTGGATTTGCGAGAGGATTGTTTGCTTTCATGTGATTTAAATTGCAGCTATTTCCAAAGGGAGCACCGAAGAAAAATATAAAAGGAACTCTGAGAGTGCATCTCCATGGCCACATGCAGACAGACCCCAAGCTGGCCAGATGTGAACCAGCTCGGATCCAGGAGCCACAAAACCGTTTTGGAGCACCGCGCTGCCCAAACAAATAAGAGCAGCCATTCGGCAAGGCTTATTAGCCCTAGGCTTATGAGCTCAGGCACAGCACCACGACCAATAGATTGCTTCCAAATTGGAGTTGACTCGCGTCCAACCAGCAGAACCGGGTCTGTCTGCGTGTACCCAAAGGTATCATCAGAAGGACAGACTGCCTACACACAGACCGGTACTGACACAACAGTCAAGACTGACAGCTCTCTCGTGAAAAAAACAGCTATACTGATATTTTTAAAACCAACCTTCAAGAGTATTTATGGTCAAACCATAACCGTGAGCTTGCAACAAAGCACAAGCAACAGCTCGTACTAATTCCACTCTAATACACTCTTTGTAATAGAGGCAGACCAAGGTCTTCCCTTCCTGCACCCCAAGAATCCACCCAGCTGGTCGTTAGCACAGCGCTCGCCGCCGCAAACGAAGCGCTGACGTTAAGTCAGCACCAGCCCGTCTAAAAGTCGACTGGAAGGAATCCAAAACTCAAACACTACCATCCCCTCTGAGACAGATTTGGGCTCCTGTGTGCTAATGGAGCGCTAATTCTGTAAATGGATTAATTTGTGCCTCGCAGACAGAAATTTAATCTGTTCCTTTTAATTTTTTTAAGCAAAGAGTAATTAGTCACAGTTAGGTTAGCGAGAAGTAAGAAAATGGGTTTCCCCCCTAGTTTTCCTACGCTGTAAATAAAATCTCTATTGCATTTAGAGGATTTACCAAAATAACTTTTATCTGGTTCAGAACTGTATTTAAGCCTGTTTCCAAATTAACTCCTTTACTTAAAGAATTAATACTTGTTTTCTTACTACACCGCTGTGTCACAAGGCAGGATGTCCTTAATCACAGCGCCTGCGACAAGCAGCCTGAGTAAGCCACAGTCTTTTTTAAGAGAGGAAAAAAAAAAAATACCACCGGGAGAAAAGCTGACTTTGAAGGGTTAAAACCTCACAAGACGAAATATATTCAGCAGCCGAGGGCACGAACAGGTCCCCGCAGCCCACACCTCAGCGTGCCCCCTTCTCGCCCCATCCCAGAGCCGAGCCGCAGCCGGGCCCTTCCCTTCGCCGCCGCCCGAGCGCACCGACCCCCGCTCCGCCGCTGCACCGCTCCGTGCCCG
>VZZY01011062.1:374134-419284 GCA_013400335.1 Eurystomus gularis | reverse complement strand
TGTCCTTCTGTCCTATCCTGTCCTGTCCTGTCCTGTCCTGTCCTCTCCTTCTGTCCTGTCCTGTCCTGTCCTATCCTGTCCTCCCCTCCCCAACTTCCCCTTCTCCAGAACTCCCCAAACACCCCCTTTCCCCTTCCCAAAACTTTCCAGCCTTCCAGCCCCTTTTCCTCTTCTCTGCCCGGGTCATCCGTGCTCTCATGGGGCAGTTTCAGCTCTGGGCAAGCCTGTGTCCCCAGCGCAGGGCAGCTCAGGAGGATCAGAGCAGGTCCCACATCACCCTGACTGCCGGCCCTGGGCAGTGGAGGCCGCTTGCCCCGCACACTCGTGCCTGACGAGCCTCCAGCCCCTCAGTGAGTGGAGGAGCTTCCCCTGTGTCCTGCCATCCCCCAGCGGGCTTTAGACCCACGGGTGCTGTGGGGCACCCAGCGCTAAGGTCCCTGGGTGCTGGGGTGGCCCCACAGGACCGTCCAGAGGGGCTGGCTGTGCCTGGCTCTGTGTTTTGGATAATGCCTTGCCCAGTGCTAGAGGCTTTCCCCAAGGGATGTCACAAGCCAGGGAAAAGTGTGCAAGCCCAGTTACTGCTGGTTCCTGGAGCCCCCACTGTGCCCCAGAGCCACCGAGCAAACCAGTAGCGGGGAAACAGGACATACCTCGTCCTGTAACCCTCGCTATCAGGCTGGTGGCACCTCCTGGGCTGGGAGGTACAGCTCTGCACCCACAGCCATAGGAGCATGCAGGGATACTGAGCGTGCGTGGGGTCACCTCAGGGATTTCGGGTGCTCTGAAGTGCTCTTTGGAACAGATTCCTCCCCACAGACATTGGGAGCAAGGGCTCCTATTTTGGGTGCTTTAAATTCTGTCTGTGAATGTCCCTCACTGTCTGTCTGTGTTCAGGAGAGACCTTAAGTGCATGTCTAACTTGCAGTGTGCTCTCCTATCCCACCAGCTCGGGTAGGGGGTAGACAAGACCTTAAAGTCGGTTTTAAAATGCCACGAATACTGGGCTGGCCTTACCTAATTGCAGCTTAACGGGGCTGTTTGAAACTCCTGGACCAGACTTTGGCTGTTGGGAATCAGGTCTTATACTGCAAAATGTCTCGCGTGCTTTTTAGGTGCGTGAAATACCCTTAAGTACGTACGGATAGTGTGGAGAAGGAGTTTAGTTATCGAGAGAGTTTATAACCAGGGTTTTCCAGTGGGTCTGTGTGTTTGCACTGCACGTGTGTGTGTATGCTCTGGGGTGTGGGGGGGCATTGTTGTTTGTCTGTCTGAGCCACAAGCGCTGCTCTGGCAGGAGGTTCAGCTGGTTACCTTTGGAAAGCTTGCTTTGAAAACAAAACTAGAACTAAACTATGGGTTTTGGTGACTCACAGCCTCAACTTCTCTAAAATCAGCAGCTCAGATGTATGAGGCTCCACGGTGGTGTCTGCAGAGCTGTGCCCAGCAAAGCCCTCGGGGAGGTGGTGTCAGTGGTTAGAGATGTGGGACTGTGGTCAGGAGCAGAGCTTAGAGATCTTCTTTCCCTTCCCGTCAGTTTGTGGCAAGTTTGATGTGAATGTTTGGAAGCAAACCCTCCCATCTGACTTGCTTGCCTCTCTGAGCTCAAACAAAGTCACAATCCAAGGGGGAACTGCAGTGATCTCCCTTTTCTAGTGTCCTGAGTGTCCTTTTCTAACAAGTCAGGGAGTTTCCTCCCTGCCCAGTCTGGGGCTTCACCCTGTGTGGAGGAGGTGGGAGGTGGGAGGCTGGCAGAGAGCCCATTCGCCAGCCCCGTGGATCCGTGCGCACGCTCAGCGCAGGCTGGCAGTCCCATGAGGCCAAAGCTGTTGGGTTTTTTGTTCTTGTGAAGGTTTGCATAGCTTTGGTTAGGTGGATATTATTTTTTTTCCCAATCTCTTCTGCTGTTGACTCTGGAGCCCTTGCCTCTGTCTGGCATTCTGCTCTTCAGGCCCAGCAGTAACCAGTTGCTTATAAATGGCTTTGATAAAGACACTGTAGAAGTGTTACCCTGAACACCACTGAGGCGAGCTCCTTCAGCATGCACAGTCTTTCCCCGCAGCTTCAAAGGATGCTGCAGACAGGACGTGCTGAGCTGCCTCCAAGTGCTCTGGGGCTTCGTGGACACAAATACAAATGTAAGTCTCTGCAAAGAAGATCCTTGTGTGTGATGTGAAGCAGTTTCAGGGATAAAGAGGTGAGATGCAGGAGAATAACAGGCCAGGAGCAGTCTCCTGGTTGCCCCTGTGCTCAGTGGACCAACCTGTCCAACTCCTGGCAAGCTTCTCAGGCACAAGTGACCAAGCTGCAGATGAAACTGCAATGCAACCACAGAATAACTGAACAGATCAGCTACACCTCCGTTCCTGGGTTATTTTTGCCATTAAGCGTCTTTTATCTGAGTGCACCAGTGGTGGTATCTGATCACCTGCAGTGTCTCAGAGCCCAGGTTGATGGTGCAGTGAGCTGGGTTAGACTTAGAGATGCTGTAAGGCAGCAGTGCTTTATTAACTCTGTTTGTTATTTCTGAACAAAATAAGTATTTTTCTGCTATCCTCAGAGACCCTCTGCAGCAGTAGTGATGTTGTTCTGTAACAAGACGCGAAGCCCAGGCTCTGAGTGCTTGCGATCTTGGGATTTCATGGAACGGCTTGTGAGAGGAGAGTAACTTGTGCACTGGATAAGTGCGCTGCAGAGTCAGCATTTGTCTTGTGATAGGATGGTTATAGAGGGAAGAGAGAAGTTAGAGGAAAAGCCCTTGGCTTAGATTTCCCCTCCTGCGTTTTCAAGTGGTTCTAGCATTTTGCATGGCTGCCGTGAGCGTACGTACCGTTTCTGAGGAAGAGGGTTGGTGGTTGTTCCCTCAGGTCCTTGTGGCTTTACACAACAGCGCAGCTCGGGGAATAATCCTGTGTACCAGGACTCCTGCTCTTGCATCTCTAGGTGATGCCAGTGAAAGCAGGATTAGGGCCGCTGCATGTCACCAACCTGCATCTGTGAACCGTGCTTGGGATTTGGGGATGAATGCTTTGCAAATGGCAGTTTTATAATATATAATCTGACATCACCTTGAAATATCCAGCCAGGGCATGAAGTATAGTGGTCATGTGCCAGTTTGGCGTGCAGCAGCACTTGTATTTTGCTCTGTTAGTTCCAAAGTGGCAGAGTATTAAAATCAAACCCTCCTTGTCCCTGCCAGCCTCGCCAGCCTGGTTCCGTGCCCACTGTGTTGCCAGTCGTTCCCCCCACTGTTTGCTGCAAGGTTCATGCGGAGCCACTCTGTCCAAAGTCTCAGTGCAGTTAATTATCTGTATTAAAATTGGGTTGATAAGATTTCTGGAGATGTCACACTGAGCTGTGCAGGAGTGCAAAGAAAATGAAGGACCAGAGGCAGTACAGCTAGTGCAGGACGGAGCCGACTCGCTCAGCAGCGAGCTGCTGTTTTGCAGGAGGACAAACATTGCGCGTTTCACCCCGTACGCATCCCTGACAGGAAGAGCCGAGCACTGTGGTTGATCCTCTGGGATACCTAGGGAAGCAGGAGCCTGCTCATCCTGCTGGGGAACATCCTCCTCAAAACCTCCAAAGGTCTCTGCCACCCTTGTCCCAACTTCACAGCTAAATTGCAAAAGGAAAACCTTCAACATTAACTTCCCTGATAAACAAGCAGCAGAGCTTTCCGAAATCATAGGATCATAGAACGGTTTTGGTTGGAAGGGACCTCAAAGATCATCTAGTTCCAACCGCCTGTCATGGCAGGGACACGTCTCACTAGAGCAGGTTGCTCCAAGCCCCATCCAACCTGGCCTTGAACACCTCCAGGGATGGAGCATCCACAGCCCCTCTGGACAACCTGGGCCAGGGTCTCACCACCCTCAGCAGTACAGAACAAATAAACAGCAGTCTAGAAATGCATCTTTCTGCAGGTGGACGATGGCCAACCTGGCCACTTCTGGGTGGGAACACTGGAGCCCCAACATCTTTCTTTACCCAGTCTGGGTTCCATGATCTTCCTGTGCTGAGATCTCCTGGACACACCATTCTTGCCAGTTCTTCCCTAGTAGTTCTACTCTTCTTTCCTCTTGAACCCCCTCCTAATTGTTTTTTGGTCTTCCAAGCTACCCTTCCGTCTCCTGCGGAGATGCTAATGAAGTGTGAGTGTACACGGATGCAGGCTGCTTGGGAATTTGACAGGGCTGTTGCCCAACCCTTGTTTTCTCATTAACCTGCTGCTGCGTGAGGAAGGAAGCAAAAGTGCCTAGTTTTGTCCCTGCCTCAAGCTCTCCTGTAGCAATCCAAGCCCTTGAATATATTTCTTTTTCGTTTGAATATATCAATAACTGTTATTTTGTTTATTAGCAGTGGAACGTGTGCCAACTGAATTGCCTGTGTAATCCGTTTAAATCCCAAAGTTACACGCTGGCATGCTAGCTGTGAGCAGAGCTCCTTTTGCCAACCGCTTCAGGAGACGTGAGCTCAGGTTCTCCCGTGGCTGCATGCAGGTGGTACCCAAGCGTGGCTTTGCGTCCTGCCTCTGAATAAAGATTAGTCAAAGAAGTGCTGAGATGAGGCTGGAGAACCCCTGCCTGAGTCGTTTCATGCCCGTCCTACTCAGCATCCCAGAGAAGAGCAGCTTGCTTTTTTTGTTTTGGTAAACACCAGCTTAGCGAGCTGTGTGATAAAACGGCAGGATTTAAGGCTGGGAAGTTCAAAGGAATTGAGAAGTCGAGATGCCCGTGTTTGTTAAAAGCCATGGGGCGTGTCGAGGCTGGCTGAGATGATTTGTTGTCTCACAGCCTTATCGCTTCATAGGTGCAATGAAGAAAAGCAACTTTCTGAGCAAAATCTGCGTCTCTCTAAAGGCCCAGGAAGAGAGGGATACGTCACCAAAGGGAACACGGGTTCCCATGAAAATTGTCACAGATTTTTTTCTCTTATCACTTCAATCCATGTTTTCAATCAACATTCGGTTTTTCATACAGGAACTCAGCTCTAATTCCCTTCTTTATAAGTAAATGAATAATTTTGATAGTAGTGGACAATCCTCCCCAGAAGTTTCAACATTATAAGAGTGATACACAAAATAAACCATTTTTCAGCAGCTCTGCAGAGAGGGTATGTTGGCGCTCTTTCCAGCTCGCTGTCCACCCCGCTATTACAAATGGGATGTAGCTTGGCTTTCCTCGGCCGTTTTCAGACCCAAAGTAGCAAATTTTGATCTATCTGCTGAGTGCCTATTGTGGGAAATTTGGAGTAACTCCACTAAAGTCAATTGGGCTGCCCTGGATTTACAGTGCTGTAAATGAGATCAGAATTTGGCTCCAAGTGTGGGCCATTAATGAGTCAGATACTGGCGATGCAGCCAGCGTGCACCCAGAAATGGCTTTAACGCAGCCTAGGATATTCAAAATTGTTTTATTGAAAGATGGGCTGAAGGCCAGGATTCTGGGGTTCTCTTTTATTCTTGCCATGAAATTCACCTTTCCGCAGAAGGCCAGCACGAGGCTGATGCAAAACTTAAGAGCCATTTAAGCTCTTAGAACAGGGCTTGTGAGATGCATAAACATTGTGCTGAGCTCTCTGCCTGCCCCGGAGCAGATTTATTGCTCGGAGTTCAAGACGCTCTAGGATTTATCAACTTTTACAGGTTTTTATAGATTTCCTATACGTTAAGTGACACAGAGAGACAGTTTGTGAAATAGAATGACACCAGGGATGATCTGTGGCAGGCCGTAGATGGCACAGCAGGACAAGGGTTCACAGCTGGCATTTGGAAGTGCTACTCCAGGAGAAATAATAAATAAGGATTACATGGTTTTTTGCTTGGGAGGAAATCCTTTAATCTACTCCTGAAGTCTTTATTCCAGTGCCACTTGAGTAAATAGCTCACCTCTTGGTGTGTAAGCGAGCCCATGGCAGGCTGTCCCTGCGCATCGGCAGCCCTGTCCTCCGCTGGGCGCTGCCTTCCCAGCCCAGCCCTGCCGACAGGTTCCTTTGGAAAACCTCTCTATAAATACGCTTTGTGTCAGAAGGGCACGTGCCAGAACCTCCTCCTGGTGACGTTTCACCGGTCTAGAGCACGCCGTGGTGCTGTCTGTCTGTCGGCCCGTGCTCAGCGCTGGCCCGTGCGGTTGTGCAGGTGCAGGATGAGGCCCCGCGGGGCCGTGTGGGAGCGCGGGGCTGCAGGACGGGCTGTCTCCCAGTGCACAGGCCAGGAGGCCGAACTGGGATGGGGGCTTCAACCTCTGCTCTTCTTATCGATGGCTGTTAATTGGAATTGGTGCTCTGTGCTCTGTTGGCTGTGTTTGTGTAGCTGGTATTGTTGTGCTCATACTTCAAGCAGCGAACACCTTTCCTATTAAACCTCTTCCAAAAGAGCTAAGTAGCTCTGCAAAAAAACCTTTAAAGTGTCTCCAGTCTAAAACACCTCCTTTAAAATACCTTCCAGAGCGCGGGGGGGTGGGAAAGTCTGTGTGCACAGCAGCCGTAGGGATGGTGTGGTGAGCTGGTAGCCTTGATCGCAGCGAGACAGATGAAAACATGCTTCAAGTCTAGATGATTCATTCTGGCTTTAGTCCTTCGAGCTATTTTCACTGTTGCGTCAGATTCCTCAAAACTGGAAAGCAAGCGTGTAAGCGGAGGGAGGGAGAGGTGGTAACTGCCACATCCTGCGCGCAGCCGCAGCTGGAGCAGCTGACAGGGACAGGGACAAAGCAGATGGGGTTGAATCATCCGAGGCTGAACCAGAGACGTTCCAGGTTGCTCAGACTCGGTTGCAACACCAGCATTTGCCCGCTTTGCCCACAGCAGAGGTTTCGGTTCCTCTCGAGGCGGTGCCGCTGAATCACGATAACCTTCACGCTGGTTAGCGCTACAGAAGGAAGGGAAGAGGTTCTGGGTTTACATTGGAGTAATGGTGGTCAGAATCCGCCCCAAAGCTGTTCGCCAGCCCTAATTACACTCTGACTTCATAGCTGATGCAGTTGCATAGTCAGCAAGTCCCCCCTCCTCTCTCCCACCCGGGTGAAATCACCTCATCCAGAAGGCCAGCAGAGATTTCTCCACCGAGGAGAAAGATCACTCATTGTCACGGGCTCTGCGAACTAGACAACACAGTCTGGAAGATGGGATCTACCCCAACAAGCCTTGGTATAAATGTGGGAAATGGGAATTTCATCCTAGGTGCCCCCTGGGCACCTCTCCTACTAATTTGCACTTAGATAGGTGCCTTTCTCTGAGCACTTTATTAATTAAAGCTCGCAGCCCACCTATGAGGCACATAAGTTATTACTGCCCTCATTTTACAGCAGCAACTGAAAGTGGTTTGCCCAAGGCCACAAATCTAATCAGTGGCAGAACCAGGAGTGAGCGAGTTCTTCCATTCTCCTGCGATACTCAGTGCACCCCATTGCCTACCTGTAACAAAATCAATGGCTTCCCTAAAAGTTAACATTTTTGTTAACAGGATGTAAGTGAAGCTGGAGCACCCACAAGAACGAGCCTTGCAACACAAGAGCTCACCAGAAATCCTGCAGTAGCACAGGGATAAAGGCATAAGCCCTTGTGCTGAACCACAAAACCATCCTCCCCATAAATTACCTACCTCTTCTTGCCAGGAAATTTAGCAGGAGGGTTCAAGCATAAATTTAAAAGAAGTTTTTATTGTGACTGATGCATCAATATAATTAAAACCAAACACAATTCTTTTGCTTCCTCAGGCTGGAGAAAACCCTGTGCCCTTGGAGAAAATTGTTTCCCCTTTTCCTCCAGGGAATCCAGAGCCTGAGCAGCAGCTGTGAAGAGTGGAGGTAAAGAAAGAAGTGGAAGATGTTGGAAGTGCTTTGGGCAACGGTGAAGAAGGATTTGCACGGAAGGAGCTGTTCAAGGGCCCAGCAGCAAAACAGAGACACATACATGCTTATATATAGAAGAATGTAAACCCTCCTGTACGCGTACGTTAAAACGTGCATGCCTTGTCGAGAACGTAAGCGACATTCCTTGTAGATGATGGTGGTCTGAGCGTTCATGCTCCTGCAGTCTGAGTCAAAAGATTAGCGATGTCCTTGCTGTAACGCTCGCATTTTCTCCACTGCACCTTGTTTAGGGCAACGTAAACGTTCCTTTGCAATGCAGCGGGATGAAAAAGGATCTGTGCGTCCAGAGCTGAGTCGTATCTTGAAAGACCGAACGTGCTGCGCAGTGGGCATGGCCTGGCTGTGGTGGGGGGACGGGTGCTTGGCAGCTCGGACAGCGGGCGGTTTGTGTGTGTATATATTCGGCGCTATAGCACCAGGGGAGAGAAGCTTTTCTTACCACTTCAGTTTCTCCGGTGCTACATTTAATATTTGTCTGGGGCTAAACTGCCTCTCTGTGGTGCTACAGTTTCCCCGAGAGGATGTTCTGAAACATGGGACAAGCAGAAATCTATTTTGGTTATTAATATTTATACACAAGATAGCAAAAAATACTACTTGTTGAGAAGGTGCTATTTTTTTCTTTCTTTCAAACTCTGTATACATTAAGGCAAAACAAATTATCTAACCCAGAACTTTATAGAACTCATTTTCTTTGGGGCAGTTCTTTTTCTTTGGACGGTTTGGAGCTTGGGAAGCAGCCTTCACTGAGGTGGCAAGGACACACCAGCTCTTTTTCACTGCAGTGGACAACCTCAGAGTCTTCTAGTGCAGAATCTCCTGTGGCTCTGGAGCTGGGTGTCCTCCTGGATGGTGATTTAAGCATCCCCAAATCCTGTGAAGCAGGAAGAACTGTATCTAGACTAATCCATGGGCTAGGAGATAAGAGGAGAACTTGTCCTTAGAAGTCAAAGGGCTTTTTTCAGTCTAGTATTGAGCACTTTTTTTCTTGCAGCCAAAACTACCTATCGGATTTCAGATACCTTCCAGAGGCTCTTTACAGTAATTATTGTGCACAGTTTTTTAGAAGCATTTTTCCCTGTTTCAAATATTTGCTGTAGAAAATTGACCCTCTCATGGCAGGGGGGAATTTTCCAAGGCATAAGGGACTGTTAAGAGCCCCATTTCCAAAGGAAGTTTGGCTCCTTGTCTTTTAAAAACATTTCTCAACCCTCAACCAGTCAAGGAAAAAGGCAAGTGGCCACCATGTCCCAGTCAAACCTTGCTTTTTTTAATACTGCAGGAGAAATGTTTCTGAGCAATCTAAAAGCTGAATTCTCTTGGTGTCCAGCATTCACCAATGTGTTTTGGGCACCTGCAGACACGTTCATGGGTAATATTGATCCAAGTGAACTCAGAAACAGCAGAGAGGGCTGTGCTGAGAGAGCAAATTGTTCCTAATGAATAACCTTGCCCTGCTTTCCATTATGTGCCGTGTTGGGAGGGATCGTGTAGCTACGTGTAGTTTGTCTGTTGATAGGGTTTGGATGGTCTCAGAACCACAGGGACCTATAAAACATCTTCCTACCATTCTTGGCCTGATGCTCAGCATCCCGTGCTCCTTCCCGGCTCCATCTACTGGAGTAAGTAGAGTCCTTCTAGCACAAGGAGGAGCCTCGGCTGCTTTCAGCAGTGTTGCAAGTGCTGGATCGGGCATAGTCTTAAAAAACACACCTTTCTGCAAATCACTCAAAACGAGGAAGTGAAACTGTGTGTACGGTATCGCACAAGTCAGATCTGAACAGAAAAGAAGTGACCAGGGAGCCTGAATGTGTCCTTTTGCTATGCAGGAGACACAGGAGGTCTTCCCCCGGGCCCTGAGTGTGCCACGTACGCAGGGGCAGCCCTGTGACGGCCCGTGGCTCGCAGTCCTCCGTGCGGGAGAGACGGCTCTCCCACGGATTCCCCACCTTTAACAACTCCGAGCTCCCGAGTTCTGAATGTTTAATAAGCTTCTCACCCGGAATATCCGTTATTCCATTTTCCCTCGCATCTTCCGCGCACACAGTTTGCATGGCTGTTGGTTCTCCTGCCACGCTGGCTTTTTGGGTCTGCAGCCTTGAGACTTCTTGTGGCGCTTTTGCCCCTGGAACATGACAGCACAGCAAAGGAAAAGGAAGAAAGTTCTGTCCTTACCTTGGGAAGGCCCTTTCAGTCAGCGCTTACCTCAGCAGCAAAGTGATTGGCTCATTAACCCTCTGTGGACAGGCCTTTCTGTGGAAAACCCCAAACCCCTGACCTCCGGGGAGCAGTCTCCTCCTTGGGGGTTCCCAGCATTCAGCTAAAATGTTAGAGTGGACACGTGCTGCCTGTTGTTACTCTCGTGAACCAACAGCCAAATCTGTGGTGCTTCCCAAGTGTAAACGGGAGCAGGTCTGGTGCCCCAAATCCTGCTTTAATCCTGATTTGCTTTTATAGTTCTGAATTGGATGTTTAGTGACAACCAAGGGTTAAGCTTTGGAGACTTTCACCTGTTAGCTGCTGGGTCAAGCAAGCTTTGCGGAGAACAGCTCCCCAGCACTTCCTAGCCAGCGTTCACTGTACAGAAATGGAATTACTTACTCGAGGGTATGTATTTGTCAAAGCCTTACATTTTCTGGTAGAATTGCTATTCTTGAATGCCTCCATTTTTTGACAAGGGGTGTTTTTATCCTTTTTCAAATACCCGATTTAACCCTGGTTGATGTTTGTATTGCTGTCTACTCCCCTAGTGCTGTTCTTCCTGTATTGCAGCAGCCGTGTGAGGTGGTGGGGGGCTCTGTACCGCACTCATGGGTAGGAAACCAGCACAGTCCCTCTCTCGCGCTCCTCTGTTGGTATTTTTTTCTTTACAGCAGCCACGAAGTCATTGATTTTGATTAGCTTCGCAGTTGCGCCTCTGTGAAGGCTGGAGAGTGCTCTCTACATGAAAAAAAAAAAGACCTCATCTTAGGTTTCAGCAGACGGTGCGTGTGCAAGCCAGAGGAGCAGGTTATGAGATCATAGTCTGTACAGAACGCCGCATAATGTGGCCGTGAGGAAAGTCTTTATTAATTTTTAAAGCAGCACTCCACCAAGATAGCTGCCATCACATACTGGAACTTCATATTTCAAGTTTAAAAAGCAGCCTGGTGTGGACTACTAACCAGCTTCTTTCCTGCTGCCTGTTAAAAGAAGTCCTTTGGCCAAATTAATTCTAGGATAGCACGGCTGTCTGCTTGCAGACGGCTGGGTTACACCCAGGACAGGATTTAGCCCATTAGTTCCAGATTCTTTCCTTTTCTCTCTTAGAATTATTTTGAGTAGGTTAAAAAAAAGATGGAATGGGACCAGGCCTCCTGTCATACACTTTCATGTGCCCAGGAGACGCATCAGCCAATAAAAACACACGGCGAATCACCACAATCAAGGAGTTGTCGGTGAAGAGGAATGAGAAACCCATCATACTTCTGGTTTAGGCAAGCAGAAATTACCCTAATTTAGCCGAGCCCATTACTAAAGCAATTCACTTACATCACAAACACTCGTTAACTCAGTTTAATCTGATTTGTGAATTTGCTTTATTTTTGTAGCATGCTAAAATTATAAAGGCCTTAAACGCACGGCAAAAGCAGAAGCAGCACCTTCTAATTGGCTACAGCGAGATCTGGTGGAACCGGTGCAGCTGGTGTGTCCACGTACACCTTCTGGTCAGGCCCTTTTCCCTGCAGCCTTGTCCCACAAGACACTTTGGTGACGTAGAGCCGGGGGCTGAGCAGGCAGAGGAACATCTCACCCGGGGGCAATGGAGAACGGGGAAGCAAAACTGAAGGAGATCTTTCCCTTCTGAAAAGCTGCACTGCTGTGTGCAGAACGGTTCACGATGAGGACAGAATAGTACATCTGCCTTAATATTTAATTGTAATTATCCTACAAATGGTTTTAAAACATCTGTCCGTGCTCTCAACAGAAGTCTGAGATGTACAGCAAACTGCCTGTGGCTCCAAATTCCGTCCTGCACCCACCTCTTTTGTCCATGTCGAGCGCCCGGGCTGTATCCTCCCAGGACAGGTGAACAGTACCCTCACAGCTTCTCGTAGGGCAAATTTGAGCAATTCTGATTTTGAATCCGAGCTTCAAAATCAGCCTCATCCTCGCCAAGCACTTTGCAAGGCACTGCTGGCTGTACGCTGAGCTCATCTTGTTCATCTCAGTACATCAGACTGGGAGACACTGGCCTTGTTAACCCAAAAGCCTAGGGAGGTGTCACAAACGTGGGCTTTGATCTTCTCTAGTCCATCGCTGCTCTGAATCCTCGCACGCTGCTCCTACCTTGCTCTTCTCGCTGTCCTGCCTGAGGTGCAAGCTCTTCTCATCCAGGCAGCTTCCTGTGCTCTCAGGGCAGGGGTATCTCCCTGTCTCCTGTGCAGCTTCCCTCTGCCTGTCCCGCTGGCTTCCATCACGCGCCGTCTGCATGAGAACGCCCCACGTGTGCTCCCAGCGACAGCTCTGCCCTGGGCGCCTGCGGAGAAGGCCGACTGTTCTGGTCAGAGCTGCAGAACTTCCATTCCCCATCTGCAAGAGACATTTAAAACTACAGAACAGGTGAATATTTTTTTCTGACGATACTTATTTGAATCCAAGAGTGAATTTTCATGTAAGTCTGGTCAGGTTTCCTCAGTGTTCACTCTGAATACTTGAGTACTTGCATTTCACAAGTTTTTTAATATTTACAGAAAGTGACTTTAGAGCTTGACAAATACTCACTGAAAGCATCTGGGTATAGAACTGTCATTATCAGTTACCTCCATTACTAGTCACAGATGCCACCTAAGTAGAGAGCAAAACAACTGCGGTGGGATTTAGTTTTCACGGTTATTCACAGCGTAACCTTTCCACTCCAACTGAACACCACAACTTATCACAGGAGAAAAATCTCCCCCTCATCTTTGGTCCCTGGGACAGGAGCAGGTTTTCCGCTCTGCTCCCAGGTGCGTTGCTAGAAGAGACCAGAGGAAACGCAGTGAATACCCCGTTCTGCCCATTCCCGAGTTAGTGCGGTTTGGATGTAAACTCTCGCGGAGTCACTGTGCAAGTTTCCACCCTCACCAAAGCAAGAGCAAAGCGTACGCTCCCTGCTGCCAGGAGCTCCCGACGCTCCTGCTTACGGTTGGATGTGGCTTCTCTCTTTTGTAAAAGGAATTTCATATGCTGAGACTCTTTGTACATATTTATAATGACTTTAATAAAAAAAAAGAAAAACAACTGTTCAATGGCAAAAAACCCCAAAAGGCTCCAGTTTTTATTTCCTCCTTGAAATGTGGGAATATTTCTTTCCACAACCTGAAGGGTTTTCCCATGGAAATCAACAGAAGTTTCTCATCAGTTGTCATTAGAACTGCAGTTTCCCTGGGTGTTTTCTGGCCCAGATGCCATGTTCTAGGAGAGGGTAGAATCATCCTGCCTCACAAAACCATCACGGTAACCCACCCGAGGAGGGAGGGGCTGGCAGACTGCCGCCAGCACAGAGCTGCGCTTCACAGCGTCCTGGCCTGACTGGAGGATGTTGGTTTAATTCAACAGCTGGATAAACTCACAGAATGGTTTGGGTTGGAAGGGACTTTGAAGATCATCCAGCTCCAAGCCCCCTGCCATGGGCAGAGACACCTCCCACTTGCTCCAAGCCCCGTCCAACCTGGCCTTGAACACCTCCAGTGATGGAGCATCCACAGCTTCCCTGGGCAACCTGGGCCAGGGTCTCAGCACCCTCACAGTGAAGAACTTCTTCCTAATTTCTAATCTAAATCTCCCCTCCCCTAGTTTGAAGCCATCACCCCCTGTCCTATCACTACCAGCCCTTGTAAAAAATCCCTCCTCAGCTTTCTTATAGGCCCCCTTCAGATAACAGTGGCCTGTTGTAAATTCTTTCTCTTGCAGGTTGATCATCAAAGATGATCTCTGTTATGTTTCTAGTAGAATAAACACCCACAGTGTAAAATTTCACCTTCTGTTGAGCACTAATTAGCAGAGAAGCAGAGCACTGTGTGTCCCACCAAGTCACAGGCTCCAACGTCCTCTCCACAGAAGCTCTTCCCGTAATGAAGTGCCACGTCTGTCACTGAGCATCTGAGCAGCAGCAGAAGCCGCTTGCCTCAGAGGCCACCCAAACAACAGCTTCCCTGGGTTTCTGTTAGGATGCAGAGGTGCAGCGGGGACCTGCACACAGGTGTCAGATACCACTGAAGTACAGGGACCAGAAAGCTGCCTTCTTATAGTGAGGGAAAGCAAACATCAAGGAAGGACCAGCAAAATAAAAACGAATCATCAGAAGTTCTTTAGAAAAGGACGATGCTGGTGCAGGGGTTCTTACACGGGTACCAAAACCTGCTGAGGTACGTGGCTATCCTGCTGCGTGCTGGAGTGAAGTCTTCCGGCGTGACCTTTCTGAGGCCTTGGGCTGGAGCAGTGTTTCAAGCAGATGATGGTGACAGTCCCCTCTTTGTTACAAAGATCATTCAATAAAGAAAAAAAATAAAGTAAAAGGACTATAAGGATGCCAAAAAATATTCCTTTTACTTTCCCTCTCATTGCCTTCCTTATCACCAAATAAAACCCCAGGTTGTGAAACAGCGCATCAAGTGCCATCTGCAGTGTTAGGCTCAGACTGACCTTTTCATACACTTCTCCAAATACATTTTCCAGGAGCATTTAGAGAAAAACCAAACAGAATTAGAAGTGGCTTTTCAAACATTCTGAAAGCAGATACCACCAACCCTTTAATTCATTGGCACCGCACTGAAAACTGACACTGAAACCCTCCATAACCTGCCTGCCCACAGAGTCAGTCACCCCCCCTATTTCTGGTGATTACACCAGACTATCAGATAGACTCTTAACTTCTTTTCCCCAAAAGGCTGTTCCCATTGGAGATGGCCACTGGATTCCTTGGCTTAGTTCCTAGCTTCCTCAGGATCCATTTGACAAGGATCAAATCGCTTTGTTTTGGAAAGTAAAGCTCTTCCTCCTCTACTCCCCCGTATCGCCCAAGCCAGGCTTGGACTATCTTCCCTGCTCAGGCCCTTCCTCTCAGCATTTCTCCTCTAGCCATCCTGAACTATTATTTCCAAAGAAATGTTGAGCCCTAATCCTGTTACCATTAGCTCCTGTTTGCTTTAATTCTTCTCCCAGTGGAGTCTCACAGCAGGAGGGGAAGGCGGCAGTCAGTACACACACAGAGGCTCATTTCCCCCAGGTACAGTTCTTCCTGATTATCCACTCAAGTGGGATTGTAACCTTACGGCCATTTCCATAGTAATGAGCATGGAAGATGCCGCAATTGCCTAATGAGGCACTTTCTCCAGGCGTGCAGCAAAAAGCAGAGGTTGTTGAGTGAAAGGGAAAGCTCCAGCGAACAGACAGCAATGCCATTTGCATGCGAGCGCCAGGCAGCAGCACCCTCAGCAGCCAGGGGAATGGCAGCGGTACAAGGTGTGTTCATTCGCCTGTTAACAGCACAGGGTGTCTCCTCGAAGAGCTTCTGCGGAAGCGGAGGTGGTACAACCAGGTCTCCACCAGCGGAGGTGCGCTATCCAGCTTGGGTACAAACCAGGCTGGCTCCTGAAGCAATGCAGCTGCTGCTGTGTAATTTTGCCCCCTACTAAGTCTCACTAAGCTCAGCCTCTGCAGGGGGGCTGCATCCTGATGCCCCAGCATTTCCGGTACCAGCAGGGCTGTGCGAGCACACTTGTTCCGGTCCTGGGCCCAGGCAGGTTCTGGATGCCGAGTGGCGCTGGTTTCTAAAGCCCAGGAGGCTTGCCTCAAGTGGCTGTGCTGAGGAGCATCTTGCAGAGATCCCTGGATTTGTGTGATGCTCTTAACAGGACCTTAACTCTTCATCCAGACAATCAATCTTGACTTTAATCTCTCCCTGCCTCCCACTGCTCTCCCCATATGCTAGGAAATCAGAAAGTCTGATCATGAAAGTTACAGAGGAAAAACATTCCCGAGAAAAGCAAGAGTCATTCCCAGCTTCGCTAGCACGGTCCTTCCCAAGTTCCTTGAGATTTCCTTAGGATGACAACATGTGCAGTTTGTGGAATCAACTGCAAAAACGCAGCTGCTGGGAAATGATGTTTCTCCAATCCCAAATAAACTTTGGACACAAGGTTCTGGAGCACTGTTTTGAGAGAGTTCTCAAAGGCAGCGTAACAGCAACGGCGTTAGTGTATGAAGTTACAGATTCAGGTGGGGGCCATTTCATGTGAAAAACCTCACCGGTGGTGTGAGCCAGAGGACAGCGTTTCTCCAGGATACCAGGTTAGACACGTGCAATTCACAGTACGCTCGCCTTAGACACGCAGTATGGATCTATGCTAGAAGGACTGAACAAAGGGAAACATCCCAGGCAGTTGATAACCATGTAAGTTCAAGAAAACGCGTTGGCTGTAGCTTAGCCATGGAGTTTGCTGTGACATAAAACAGGTAACAACACCAAACACATCTTTCTTGCCTTTGGGGATAAAGTTTCTGGCCAGTAACAATTGTTGTTCTGTTGGCTCCTGGAGAAACAGAGCTGGAGGAAAGACTAAAGACAACAAGGCAACTAAACAGGGGCATGAGATCACCAGATTTTCCAGCTTTTCCTTCTCTCCGCACACGTTATTCCATTTGTGGGTATGTGTTGGTTTTAATACACCTGGAAATGAGCAGAGGTGGTGCCGTCTTTCCAGCAACGCAGGGTTTCTACTGTGACAGAGCGACAAAGAGGACAGCTCTTCTCCCTGTCAAACCAGAGGCAGAGGCATTCTTCACAGAACACGTGCTGTGGAGACAAAAGGGCAACGTCATGATGAGGGCAGAAGGTCCAGTCCTGTCACTAAGTGTGCGCTCAACAGGAGCCACAGGAGCAAGGAATTATTCCAGTTGAGGTGGACAGCGCAGCTCATGAGCAGCACTCTCAGGATAGGAAAAATAAATCCCAGCATTGCCAGTACATCAGCTTGCCAACGCTAATGGGGCAAGAGACAACAGGGAGCCTGGAGCAACCTGCTCTAGCGGGAGGTGTCCCTGCCACAGCAGGGGGGCTGGAACTAGATGATCTTTGAGATCCCTTCCAACCCAAACCATTCTGTGATTCTATGAATGATCTGTTGGTCTCTTTCTTAATATACAAATAGAAAGAAACACTAAATATTTGGCCTAACGAAGTAGTTGAGAGGTTTTCCTCTACCTTGTTTCCACCCCCAATTTCCTGGGTGATTTTACAAGTCTTTACTTAGCTCAGACAACCCCTTTCTTCACCCTACTCTTTTTTTTCTGCTCACACACCCAGACCCAGTCAGTAGCTTCACAGTCCCTTTTCCCCCTTCTCTATAAATGTCAGTTTTCACCCTGTATCTTCTCCTCTCATTTCTACCCTGAGGCACAACAGGATTCTCCCTCCAGCCTGTCTTGGGTACGAACAGAGATCAGGAGGGACAGCTGTCCAGCACACAACCCCATCCACCCCAGACTGGAAGGGCAAGAAGGGAGTACTGGGACCTGTAAGAAGCTGAGATCTACTCGACACATGCAAAGCCAGCAGAAATGTTACTCATCAAAATCTCAGCTCCAACAAGCACACACAAAGATAGCTCCTCTGGGGCTTTCAGCTTGATAACATCTGCACAGATGTTCACGGGAATAGCAAGAGCAATGTTTGACGCACAGGTGACCTACTTGTTTTAATTTGATAACCCTGTGACAAAGCATGGGGATGTTAAAGCTCTTCAGAAAAAGGCTCTTTGAGCTTTGCTTTGATGTCACAAGAGAGCACACACCCAGCAGTTCCATCCCCAGAAATGGCCGGATCATCCTACCCAAGGTTTTCCTGCACACGTCCATCAGGAAGCCTCCAGGACACAATTTCAACCCTCTCAGACAAAGTCTGACCGAGTTACGAGCAACTGAAGAGAAAACCTTGGGGAAGCATCAGCAGCCCTGCCACGAGGGAACACCTTCAGCTGGCCTCTGATCTGTTAACGGCATCTGTGGCCACACGGTGTGTTTGAAGGGGTTTACACACGCTAGGTTAGTGCCACTGCGTTACTCAAAGCTTGCCATTCCTAAGCTCTAGGTTCACCGAATGAGAAACAGGACAATTCTCAGTTACTGGCCACGGTGACCAAATTGGATGTGCAGAGCCTGGCCACGTGTCCAGAGGCCAGACCGTGACTATATGGTGCTGCCCCAGTCTTCGTGCACCCTGTCAGGCACATTCTGGATCTCTGCCCCGCTCACAGCACTTGCTCGTAATTTGGTTGGCCTGTTGACCAGCCTGTCTCCCCAAGGGTCAGATAAAAGTGTTGTGCATTGTAGGTCCAAGATTTGGACTGCCAACTGGCAGTCCCTGGACTCCAAGGCTGGTCTTTTCCACCTCAGTAGCTATGATCAGCCCCTACAGAGCAGCTCAGCTATCACGAATTGCTGGCTATCTGGAGAGAGCAATAAATACCCACTAGGACCTAGACCAAGACCCGACAAATGATTTCAGAAGTACCTTGGCTAACTGTGGTCCTCCCCAGCTGCAGAAGTTAATCAATACCAAGGCAGAAACCTGACATGGGGTCTTACCTGACACATAAGGATCAAAGGTTCCCTGAATTCTGCTTGGCAAATGGCACAGATGTCTCCTGCTTCACTGCACTGCTGGCTGGTAGCACGAACTCCATACGTCTGTTACGGAGAGATGGAAGAAAATCCCAGTGTCAAAGGGTTTGAAGATCATCTGGTTCATGGTTAAGCATATAGAAAGACCCTGCTTTTCACACCCAGATTCCCTGCATGACCTGGGAAGGACACTGGTGTCACATCACTGTGTATGGGGAAGGGAGATTTGGGCACCAGCACAAAGAACAGAGGGAGTCGGAGCTCTGCGTTCTCTGTTTTGTTTTCCCCTCGAGCGGACTCCATCTTTTAGTGCCTCCACTTGTGGAGCAATGATAATGAAATTTAATGAGCTCAACAGGGAGCTGAAAGGATTAATTCAGCATCATTTGCAGAGGTGGTTAGATAGTGGGATGTATTATTATTAGCAACTAAGACAATGGGAGAAAGAATAACAGCAGCACCCACAGGCTTCCCACTTTTTACTTATGTGGAAGGTAAATGTTGCTCCTCCTATTGTAACAGAAATAGGGAAAATGGGAACATGCTGAGGAAGAATGACCGGCCCAAGCCCGCAAAGCAAGCCAGGCAAGCTCTAACAAGCTTCTATGGTATGCTCCTTTCCTCCACAGTCTTTGATTTTACCACGTGAAGGTAGAAGTCACAGTATTTCAGTGCAACAGACCTAAAATATCAGTACTGCATAATGCGATGCCTGGGATAGCTTCTGTGCGTTGTAGGATCTCTTTTAATGCCACTGCACATCAGGCACTGCATACTTTTGTTTAAAGTCTTCCTCACTCTCTGCACTACAAAGATTTGTCACCTTCTTGCAGTTTTGGCCTTGATGGATTAATCCATATTACACAGGGCTTCCAACCAGACAAAACAGGCAGACCAGAAACAATCTCTTACCACAGCTGAGACAGGGCAGGTACCAGAACAGGTTCCTAACATCCCTGACCAGACACCAGCTTATCCAGCCATGGGACACCAAACCATTTTATTCTACGATCCTGATACACTGAGCAATTTCCATCTCCATCATTCAACAGTAACAAGGTTCCACCTATGAAACTGTGCTAATATGATGGCTACCTACCTGTGGGGTGCACAGGACCTTCAGTGCCTTCCGGACACTTCCCACACGACCACAGATGTCGAAAGACTGCAATAAAGACATTCTGGTTTAGATAGTTTTCAGGAAATGTATGTGTGTGTGTGAGTACAGTCCAGAAACTCGGGAAACTATGTCTCCAAACAGATACTCGGAGGGAACAAAGATCCTAACTAACAATGCTGCCAAAAAAGATCTCAGAGTGATTGTGAAATATGTAATGAAGGAAAATGGGCAGTGTAGAAGGGTAGCTCAAAAAAGCTCTGGTAACAACAGACTGCAAACCAGGAACTTTACAGGACAGAAAGAGCAGACATCAGGGGGTTGTGGTAAATTGCCCAGCCCCACTAAGGAAGAAAGGGCTAAAACTTTGAATGCCAGGAAGGGGGAGAGTTTCCAGCACTTTGGTACTTGCAGACGCCCAAAGATGGCAAAGAGCAGGAGCAACACCAGGTCCTTTTCTTCCTCCCTCCCTCCACTGCCGAGCAAACATGATGTAACTGCATCTGGAGAGCAGCGCTCATTCTGGGCTCCTCATTAAAGACTAAAAGCAGTTCAGAGAAGGGCAGAAAATGAGCCTGCAGAAAATGCTCCCTGAAAAGAGACTAAAAGCTATTTACAGCTTGGCTCAGTGGTACAAAAGTGGGGGAAAGATGATAAACTGCCTCTAAATTTCAAGGGGCTGAGCAAGAGAACACAACAGGACCTTCCCATTTCTAACCCGAGTGAGAAGGGGCTGCAGAGGGCAGGAGAGGAGGTGATGCAGAGTATGCAGAGCTGGACCAGCAGCACAAAGGCACTAGAATGCCCAGAGTTGGCTTTCCTTTTTTTTTTTTTGTTAGCATGATTAAGTGGGCTCACCAAAGGGAACGCCAATGAGATCATCATGCAATAGACGTGGAATCAAATGAAGGCACCAATAATGCTTCCAGTCAGCATGTGAAAAGGCTCCCAGGGTCCTTCCAGTAATGCTTCCAGTCAGCAATAGCGCTTGAGGCTGCCGACTACTACAGACTTTTTATCTTCTAACAAGAACAGAGATCAGCAGAGATCAGCTCTGCCACAGACCAACTTACAGCTTTTTCTGGCTGCTTTGCTTATAGTGTCCCTTCTAATGCCTTTGTCCTGGCTCTGATGTCTCCTCTTCTCCCCATCCATTTCCCCCCTGCCTTATTTTTTTTCCCTGGAATTTCCTGCACACCCAAAAGACGCATGTTTAGTAGCCTAACATCCATTTATCACCCCAGGCACTGAAGTCCATGTTGCATCAGTCACCTTTCTAGCAATATGATGTCAACAACTGCGTTCACACGGTGCTGCATTTTCGGATAGGGAAAAAATAAGAGCTGGATGCTCTCAGTGATGAACATCTGGGATTTCTTCACCAAAACCAGAGGTTCACGTTTACACCGTCCAGCCAGAGGCACCAAGACAGCTCCCATCAGCTGTACTATACACAGCCTTCTGGAAGTCAAGCCTGCCCTTTGTGTAGGGAAAGGGGACACAGCCCTCTCTCAGCCCTGGATTTTTGCCAGGAGCACAGAAGGTCTGAGTGCCAAATTGGCTTCTGTGGTTTTTCTAATGTGGTTTGTGGCTTTGCTAATGTGGACTCCTTTGGGTATATTTTCAGTGTCTCAGGCAAGGAATTAGACCTGCAGCTCTTGTGATTGTAAATGGGATACACGCACCTAGTATTTCATGATCGGTGTTGGAAGAGCGTGCTCCCACTGTTCTTCCATTTCCAAGCAAAGTCTCTAGTGTGCAGAGGTCTAATCCTAAGATGGACACATCTGTAGTACTAAAGTAGCTGCCACACATTGACCTGGGATCTGTTCCTGGACCCACCACCCTTCATCTGGGCTATCCCTCCATTTACACCTCTGATGAACTACATGAATTAAAGGAAGAAACATGCATGTTAAAGGCACAGGCTGTAGCCGAGGCACTTTCACAGAAGTGTGCATCACAGGCTTGGTCCTACGTTCCAGTCAAAGCTGACAAATAGCTGTCCTCACGTCATGGAGCTTCTAAATAACAGATGAGCAAAACTTTTCAAAATGAGGTTGCTTTTCCAACCTAGATCATCATAACTACCTATAAATGGTTCATAGTACAGGAATGTCAAATTAACCCATAAAGAACTGCTTGCACCTATGTGTCAGGGCCCTCAGTGCATTAACAAGCCTTCATGGCCTTGAGGAGCCTCACTTGGGGTCTCCACCCACAATCCCTGCCCATCGGCCCAGGAGCTCTATTTAATCTCAGCCCTGGAGGCCTCAGTTCATGCCTGAGCTGTGCTATGCAGGTGCTGGTTTCCAGCTTGGCCACAGCCATCTCAGTGCCTAGCTACAGATCCCACTGATCTGGGCCAGCACATGGAGTGACTGTCCAGCCTCCTCGTGAGCCTGTCTCATTACTATGGCTATGTCCTGCAACTGTTGGGCTGTGTCTGACATTGGCTGCATTCACCAGTCTTGATTCTGATCTACGGATTAATGTTCTAGCTTTATCTTGGACCTGCCTCACCACCTGAAGATCTGGACTTCTTGAACATGGCTATCACCTCCAGGCTTGTCCTGCTTGCCTTGCCTGGGTGCTGCAGGGCTGGGCCCTGGCTGGTGAGGTCCCTGCCCTGCCAGCTGTGGTTTTGTGCTTGGCTCCCCTTCTTCCAAGGAGCAGATGGCCCCACTTCCCCCTCACACTATGAGGACTTCTCCAGATGCAAGAACCACAGGTAAGCATTCCTTTTCCAGGTGTTCAGTAAGTTTTGCAAGAAAGGACACCAAAAAGATCACTTGAAATCTGTCCTTGTAATTGTGATCTGTATACCTAACCTCACGAGTTAGAAGGTTGCAGAAGGGTTGGATACTGTTGCCTAGAGCGAATCCAGACAATGACATCTGTGAAAGGGGCAACAATCCTCTCCCACAGCACAAAGAGCAGGAGACATACAGCTGAGAGAATGGGGGGTGTGCAGGGAACTTCCCTGGTCTCATACGCCTTCTATTCTGGCATGTTTGCTCAGGCCTTTCTCAGAGGGACGGGTGATGTGTATATCATGGTTTGCTTCAGCTGCTGCTCTGCCCTTCAGTACACACCATTAGAAATACAACTATTTCCAGACCTCAGACTTGGGACTCTTCTACGTAAGTCACACCTGTTCATTTACAATTGTACAGGCAGCCTTTGTGCTCTTAATGTTTTTATTTTCGAGGAAACATTAATTACTCTTGTCCACCAATGAGATCCTGGGCTTGTATCAGCCAGACCAGGACCTAGAATGGGGCCCAAACTACCTGTTTTATTTAGGTGGGGCTTAGATGACCCTTTTCCTCCCTGCTGCATTCAGCACTGTGAGTGGCAGAGAACCTACCCTGCCTTGAAAGACAGGAAGCTTAGGGACAAACATTTAACTGCTCGCAACCTTTCTTTCAGTGGCACATCTAGAAACCTGAAGAGAGCTGGAAGGGCTAATGCCTCTTCCAGTACCGGTCTCCCAAGACTCCATTCCTGTTCTCCTCTAACCTTTACAGAAAGGTATTAAAAAGCAGTAATGACTTCATGAGCCTGATGCAACACTAGATGAGCAAAATGCTTCAGGCAGCTAAAGCACACTGTGTCCCCAGCTGCTGCAGCTTCCCTTCCTGGGTAGTGATAGCAACAATCTAGAGGTGTACTTGTTCCCTTCAGCTGTGCTGCTTTCTCTGCTTTGCTACAGCTCCTGTACAGGTTATTAACGAGGTGGTACTTGCCTTGCAGAGGCTATACATGATGATCAGGATCCCACCTAGGAAGTAGCTGCTGGATGGATCATCTCCCATGATGTATTTATACCACAGCTGGATGGGGACAAGGGAGCGGAACAGCTGACTCAGCTCCTCAATTATCAGATAAAACTTTCCCTGTAAAACAACCAAAGAAGTGATACATAATTAGTGTCAGGAAATCAAAAGAAGAGCATGTAAGAGGTGGAGGGCTTGAAGCTTATAGGACTTGTGTTCACCTACGCACTCTTAAATAGTGCAAAGACCAGTGTTCATGAGATGCAGCTTTCTTTGCTTAGAACAGGTAACTATCACTTCATTGCTTCACAGTGTTCCTCCTTATCTGTCACTTATCCAGCTATTCTGCACTTCTGAATCTTAAACTTCTAGAGCAGGTTATGGATATACACCTTATTGTATAACTGGACAATGCTACAGAACACTAGCGTAGAGGTTAAGACTTACAGGGATTGATAGGATGAAAGTTGTAGATGCTATCAATGGTGAGAAAAGGAATGCAAGGTAGGTCTCTTTGATCAGATACCCCTTCTGAGGGTACAGGGATTAGATGTAAGGTGACATCAGTCTTCCTGACAACTTTCTAGCTCATGCCAAAGAATCAAATTATCTATTTGCCAGCATACTCCCCCTTCGCTCATGTGTGTTGGCTACAGTACATAAAGACTGGGGCTCAGCAACAACAAAAAACCAACCCTCAAGACATTTTAACCTCAAAGACACCAAACCTTCCTGAGTACTTTAAGGAAGAAAAGGGGGTGGGGGGAAGCATGCTGGTTGAAACACTTCTCTCAAACAGACTCAAAGAATGCACAACATCCTTTGTAAACCTTCACCAAAGCTGTCCTTGCCATTCTGGTGTTTACTCCAGCTGGCTTTCCTTTCTTGAAGGACACCTGCAAGGTAACAAACTCCCTCCTGGCTTACTATAACCATGGGGTGTGACAACAGACATGAATTTCTACCACATAATTTCTATTTAAAGCACCTAAGACTAGAGGAGCTGACTAAATAAGGCTATCTCATTCAGGGCCCCCAGTCTTAATGAGAACCTGTTTCTGTTCTGTCCCACACTGTTTAAAAGAGGAACTGGTGACAGGGCAGTAAGTCAGCGCGAGCTGTGCTTCATCTGCAGTGACATTATCTGGATGAAAGATTTGCTTTTGGCTTGTCAAAATTATTTCATTTGATAAGATCATGAAGAAGGGGAAATTCCCCTGGAATTTTGCTGTGTTGTCCCAGTTAGCTTTGTCATCAGTGATGTCATCACAGGTCAATTGTTAATTGGTGAGATCTGGAGTGGGGATTAAGTCCTCTGCAGTCCAGGAGGCTAGCAGCAGCTAGTGTCCTTCCCCGGGGTCTCAGAGATGAGATCACTCAGCAGGCCATGCTGCTGTACCGAACAAATCGAATCCTTCAGAGAGCTCTGGCATTCTCATGATCTCATATCCCCCCTGGGACAAGGAGTGAGGTCACACCAGTGGTTGCTAACGGACCTGGGTTGCTTTCTTCCTCCCCCCATTCGCTCCTCCTTGTTAATCCCAGGTGGCACCACATAGCAAAAATGTAACAGCAACAATCTGGGGTCCTAAATGCAAGCAATTTATTAAATTAGCACAGAGGTCTCTATCCAGCCTCATGCTTCAATATCATCATCATCTATTTCAAGAGCCCCTGTGACAGAGGGTCGAAGTCTGCTAATGACTACGCTGTCACTTCCTTCCCTTCACACAAGCAGCTCTCTGCCTCCCCCTCCTCAGCCAGCTCTGATGAAAGCTCCCAGCAAGCTAAAGGCAGCAAACTGTTTGCTTTCTCTGACTGGTTCCTCCCACCCGGCTCATGCTCATCATCTTTTTTTTTAGCCTTGCTTCCCTAGCAGGCTGAGCAGGCTGGGCTGGGACAGGTCACTGCTTACTTGCTCATTGCATCAGATGGAACTTCTGAAGCCAGCATTTGGGGCATCAGAACTGAAATTCTTCTCCAACAGAATATTTTGAGGTGCTAAAACACTAGAACTCACAGCAAGACGCAATGAAAGATGGGTCCCAGGCAGCCGTAGAGGTCCACACAGGCTGTGGAATTGGAAGTGGCAGAGCATGGCTCTAAAATAAACAGGCAGCAAGCCACAGATTTCAATTTCCTAACCACAAAATCTTCATGCTTTACAAAGCTTGCATAATTCCTTTACCTAATGCAAATTTGCAGTTTTCAATGGTAACTGCAGTGCATGGGGATTTCTTAGCAGCTCAGACACTTGTTAGCACCCTCACAGGACTGAGGTTCATTTTAAACAGAGGCATCTCTCCATCCAGCCCATTACCACCACCCGCTCCACCATTTAAGAGAGGCCCGATTATAAGCTTAGAGTGATTACAGCTAGGAGGGAAGCAATCCAAGGACAGCTGAGCATCATTGGTAAGAGAACTAGTGCTACAAGAAATGCTTACAACAATGTACGTCTTCTCAGGCATCTCAGTCCTTGGTGGAACACACCAGCCCTTTTTTAAAACTAGGAAAAGTGCCTGGAAAATCAGCAGTAACTCTACAAAGGGCCGTGGCAGAAGCGGGGTCTTCCTTCTGAGCCAGAAGCTTAGAAAACGAGGGTTGCTCCCTACAATTTCAGCAGCAAAACTCAGCCTTCTGATAGCAGTAACCTACTGCAGACAGCACCCATCGCTTGCAAGCGCTCTGAACGTACCTTCCTGTCTTCTGCTTTTCAGCTTTGTTGTACCTTGGCTACCTAGGTTGAAGTTTGCAAATCCAATTTTTTGTCTCAAGCTGTATTTTGTCTGAAAACTTCAGCTGAAGTATTTAATCAATTTATCAAGATTAGGAAGAACTGTGTGTTATATTAAGCACAAATACAATTATTCCTCTTGTGCATCTGACTTGGAACAGCTTGAAATAAGTCAAGACCTGCCTCTTAAGTGACTTCTATTTCATAAAAATCCATGTAAATTTGGGAACCTCCTCTTGAATACTGTCTATGGAGACTGAACAGCTCTAAGATCAGCAAAAACTCTTTCTGCTGAGCCTGTGAGCCAGTCCTCTCCAGCAACTGTATCTACCCTGTTGGACTGCAGAGGTTAAACAGGTTATTACCTGAAACTACAGCTCCTAGTCAGGGCAGAGTGAGATCCCAGCAAAGAGTCTGCTCTCATCAAGCCTTTGCAACAGGTTGGAGCTAAGCTTGACTTAAAAAGTAAGAAGTACGCTGCGTAGCCAGCCTCCTCTGTAGGGTGGGTTCAGTGCAGGCTGACAGCCTGCTATTACTGATATCAAACACTTCATTAGCACAAGACGCAGAGGACTGTGCTGTGGATCTAATTATAGCAGCTCTGTTGATGAGCCTTGTGGTACCACAGGGTGAAACTTCAATTCTTTTTTTGACTTGTAGAACCCTCCATTTTCCTCTTCCTCCTTTACCACATAGACCATTTTTATACTTTAAATTAAGCACTTCTTTTGAAAAAGCAAAACTGAGGATCTTCAGACAACTGCAATTCTCCTTCTCTATGTGCAGTATTAGACAGTCTGGAATGATGAAAACTTTTTTTTTCCACAGAGGGTGAGCGGTACTCATTAAGCACATAACTTTTTAGTATTTTGTTATATCCTTGTTACTCGATGGCAGATCTGCATCCCATCACTTCATGCTATTTGAGCTCAGCTCAGAGTAGCAAATTACTAGAATTTCATCAGTCTATGACATCACCACCAAGTAAAAGACTTTAAAACCCCTCTTATTTTCACATTGCTGGCTGACATAGGGGACAGCTATTCTCTGCGTTTTCTAAGTGAAAACTTGAGACTTAAGAAGACAAAGGTTAAGGTAAAGTTGTTTTGGTGTCCAAGCTGAGAGTTTTTATAAAGCCCTTAATTTTATAGATCATATTACCATTAAAAGCGAAACCACCGACTTCAGTTTGCAGCTGTGACTTTCCTAGAATCACATAGGAATTATTTGGCAAAGTAAAGGATGGATTTTAATTCTCCAGTGTAGCATTCAACTTTAACTTGTAGAACATTCTACTTCTTCCAACGGTCTCTGTTCTCTAAGCACTTTCCAGTTTCTACAACAGCTTCTCTCAATACCTCACCTTGCTTCATCCATGGAGCAGAGTATACATCAGTGATGGGTGGAAGAAATCTTCTAGAAAAATAACACGGAATCGCATAATTAAGCATTGAATTGCAATGCATACCTACCAACGGGGGCAAATTACAGCAACGCTGATTCCCACACAGCCGAACACTGACTCTGGAGTCTCTTCGACATAAGGCTTTGGTAAGTGTGCATGTGTGCCTCCACAGAAGGAAACAAAGGCATGCTAAGGTTTTACACAGCGGAATTAAAATGGGATGTAAGTGAGAGAAGTTGCAATGAGGCAACTGTAAGTTGTGATTAGCACTCAAGGGAAGTTCCAAGTCTCACTTGTTCTGCTGCCAGCAGCATTAAGGCATATTCTGAAACAGGAAGATGCTAGGAAAAAAAAAAAACAAACCAACTTTTGAGACCTGCTGGCAATTTGGATCAGAGGAGAGCAGGCTCTGCTGAGATTTCAGGTCATATTGCCAATGTAAGAAAGTGTTGGGTAGGAGCAGTAAACAGGATGAGGCACAGAGGACGCTGGTGAAAATCAATGCAAGACTAATGAGGAGTAATTCCAAGGTAGGACTAGAGGGGAAAACGAGATTTATACTTTTTTAGTTAGTGCACAACACTCCTGGAAGTCACGTTTTGAATGTCTTGAACTGGGAAGTTACAATTGGAAGGTATTTAAGAGCAACGATTCCTTTAAAAAGTTTAATAGCAATGACCTTCAAAAGTGTGCTAGGGTGAGGGATGGAAGAGTCCCAATTCCTCAGTACCTAGTCTTATGATTCAGTTAGTCTTTTTCTTTCCTAAGTAATACCTCCCACACTTTTGACTCTGGGACACCACATCTGTCCCAGGCTGCAACAGGGAAAAGTCTTTACAGAACCATGACAACTCCTGGGGCTTTAGAGGAGTAAAGCTCAGACTGCTGTCCAAGAAGAGTGAATCTATTTGAGTGAGTCTGCCTAAACAACACCCAAGATCATCGAGGGGAGGTTAATTAGCGGATAGGCTATCACCTACCTGGAAAACCCACTGTAGTCACACTGTTAGAGAAGAGCAGGACTAACTCAAATATCACACAGTACAGGAGTGCACAGACAAGGAACAGGAAGATCTTTACCTGGATTTCTTTTGTAACACATCTTATGTGCCTGCTCCCAGTGCTTGTTTTAGTGCTTCCATATTCTTTGATAAGCATCTAGAGGACTCAGATGCTCCAAGAGACCTTGTTTTTCTCAGGATGAAAAAAAGTATGCAAATTTCATGTTAAATGATTGATAAATATCTGGTCCCATGACAGAAGAGAGGCTATAGGGACATTAGAAGGCTGCTGCCATCACCACCACAGTTAACACAGCTTACGTCTGGCACCTTCTGTCCTAATGTGAGCCTTTACATCGTTTGCTTCAGTTGGATGATCCAAATCATACTATTTAGTGCAAAAGACATTCTGATATTTCTTCCATGTCCAAGATGTGGCTTCAGGAGCAATATGGAAGGCTTAATGAGCCAGTTTACATGGCAGAGCTGTAACCATCTATGCTGGGAAACATGGCATGCACCTGAAAGAGATACCTGGTCCAAAGTCCAAGTGCAGAACTATGTGGAGAATGGCTGCCACATGCAGACCAGGTTTGATCCAATCAGTTTTGAAAAAAACAAAACAAAAGCACCAGAACACCACCAAGCAAATATTTTCAAAGATACAGCGAGAAGTCGTAGACTAGCATTTGTACACTTGCCACCAACGCTATTTAAACAGCATAAAGAAAACTTCCCATAAGTAACACCAGTCTTGCCACAAACCCCCTCATTTGCAATGCCTAGACCCAGCTTCCAAACAGAACCAACAAGTATTTACTCAACAGTAACTTCATGCTATGTTTTCAACAAACATGCTATTTTAATAAATGCATTCATTAAATTTATTTATATAATAGAATGCACTAGTACAGACTGGGAGGCAATCTGCTAGAGAGGAGCTCCGTGGAGAAGGACCTTGGAGTCCTGGTGGACAACAACATATCCATGGGACAGCAATGTACCCTTGTGGCCAAGAAAGCCAATGGTCTCCTGGGGTGCATTAAGAAGAGTATGTCCAGCAGATCAAGGGAGGTCCTCCTCCCCCTCTACTCTGCCCTAGTGAGACCTCACCTGGAGTACCGCGTTCAGTTCTGGGCTCCCCAGTTCGAGGGACAGAGATCTACTTAAGAGAGTTCAATGGAGGGCTATGAGAACGATTAGAGGACTGGAACACGTGCCTTCTGAGGAAAGGTTGAGAGCCCTGGGGCTTTTTAGTCTGCAGAAGACTGAGAGGGGATCTAATTAATGTGTATACCTACCTACCTATCTAATTAATGTTCCACCTCAACATGAGGAGGAACTTCTTTACTGTGAGGGTTACAGAGCACTGGAACAGGCTCCCCAGAGAGGTTGTGGAGTCATCTTCTCTGGAGACTTTCAAGACCTGTCTGGATGTGTTCCTGTGTAACCTGCCCTAGATTCTATGATCCTACTTGGCAGGGGGGTTGGACTTGATCTCCAGAGGTCCCTTCCAACCCCTAACATTCTATGATTTTCCTTCTGAATTTTCAACCTTCTGGAAGTCCAGCCCATTTTAACTTGGCTGCACATCTGTATTGAGCATGGAAAGAAAATTCTTACTCAGGGCCTTTCTTATATACCAGCCATGAAGAAAAAAGCATGTCCTTGATATCTTTTTCCCCAAGACATATAGGGATGCATTAAAAAAAGAACCTGGGATACCAGTTTCTTACTGGTTCTTTCGGTTTGGTTTTCCTTCTCCCCCCTCCCCTCCACGCTTAATTCCATTCTTCAGGATACCAGCTTAGATTGCTGACAATAGCATGAGGAGGGGATGGGAGACTTACAGGCACCTGGGATTTCCTAAAGGAAATCTTTGGCAACTCTGTCTTTTTATTATTTATTTCCTTATTTTTAATTCCACCCCCCTCAAGCTGTCATTCCTTAGCAGTGAAAATGAAAAGCTGCCATTTATGGGCGTACAACAATGGAGGCCTCTGCAGGCCACATGGCTCCCACAGTTTAATTTACTTTAATTCATTTTATATTGAACCAAATGATCTTATTTGCCTTTTTTAATGGAGAGCCTTCAGCATGCAGGGTGGGAGCCAAGCCCCCCTTCCAAAGACATTATGAGCCCAGCTGCTATTAAAACTTGTACTCAGCTTGATGTGGCTGTCAGAGCTCATGGGGGCAGGAAAGGACACCTTTAGCCACAGGTATGCTCCTTCTCCCACCCATCAGAGGTGTAAGATTGGAGTCTGATGTTGGGGTTATCTTCCTTTTTCTGCTTTTGTCTCCTGTTTACAAGCTCTTCTTTCCCTGCCTTCCAGCCTGATTGTAGTCTCACAGCCTCTCCTGACACCTCTGTTTTCTGGGCTGGTTGGAACCTGGGAAAGTCTAGGATTATTTTGTCAAATTTTCAGCCTTCCCTCATTTTTTGGAGGGGTTGCTTTCAGAGATACTCCATTTCTGAGTTATTCAAGCTCTGGCTTGTTGTATCCTGATAATATAGCAGTCCTTATGCTTTACCCTTCAAGTACTCACGACCATGTTTACCGGCCTCTGTATTCTGATCACAAAGACAAACTTCATTTTCTGCCTTTTAATTTTAGTTTGCTTTTACTCAGTATAAGCACAAACTGATGCTATAAATCCAAGCTGGTTCTTGATGTAATCTTAAACCAAATGTTGCCCTTCCTGTGATGGGGCTGTGCTAAGAATACATGACCCAGGTACTTTAGATTGGGAGAGCTGAGTGTTCTAGCCTGGGTTTTTAATGTTTGCTATCAAAATGAAAAGAGACATCTAACTGAGGTAAGCAGGGTTTTGGACTAATCACTGTTTTTATTAATGATTTTTGATGGAACAGAGTAGCCTTATCAAATGTGCAGTTGACACTAAACTGGGAAAGGCTGTAAACACTGAAAAGGATTATAATCCAAACTTCTCTTAACAGGCTGGAGAAATGGTCTGGAAAACAGGGGGGGGGACTGAAGACAGTCCAGAAGAGAATAATATGATTGACCTGGAATGAATGATTTCTGATAAGACTGAAAAACTTGGTGTTGTTCAGTCTACAGAGGAGATGGGGGGGATATGAAGACTTTGATCTGTAAAAGAAAGAAAATAATCTGATCTTGCTCCAATCACAATGGATATGGAGAGCCAAGAGACTTAAAAGAAGGACATTCAGAGGAGATGCCCCTTGCTAGAAAGGCTATACAAGCTCCAGTGAAAAACCACATAGTATTCAGGGAAGATGAGCATCTCAAGGAGAAGCATGAAAAGCCAGACTAGCTTTGGAAGTGCCTTTGAACTTCCAAAATGAGGAAAATCTCAAGAGCCTGCTCAGAGGTTGAGTACAGAATGATCAAAGTCTCTGATAGCCCATCCATGGGCAAGCTTTATCATCTATTACTGACTGGCAGCACGAAGGTACTGCAAGGAAGCTCAAGATGAAAAACCTCAATCCCACCCACAGCTGTGCTGAACCCCATCCCTGACAGTGCAGCACTCCCCACTTCAGGTCATTATGGGGAGCCAGAGGCCGCTGCTCTGACTAGTTACAGCAGCAGAAAAATCCTCCATATATAGATCTTGAAAAAAATCTTCTAGCTTTACTCTGTGAGTTTAATTTCTATTCCTCCAGCAGCTTGTTACCATCAAGTGACAGCCATCCTGAAGTTCCTAAACTATAAGTTAGGCTTCAAGCAGCAACACTACTACAAGCATATGGGGAAGAAAATAACTGAATCTGGCAAGTGTTAAGATAACAGATAGCAAATAACTTGGTAAGAATTTTCTCAAAGTTCATGTGCCTAAAGTGCAGTAGAACTGTTCTAACTCAGAAAAAGCGCTTACTTTTCAGATGAGTTTACATGTAAGATGTCCAGCATTGTGCTGACCTGTCGAAGCAAGCTGGGTCATCGGGCTCAGGGAAGGAGCTCAGCTATGTGGTTACCAATTATAATTTCTATGGCATCCTGGGGTTTTCTTGGAGCTCTCCCATCCCAATTTGATCTTGCTTAATTTGTTGCACCAGATCTCATCCCTTGTTGGCTTAAAGGACGCAGTGTAGAGAGGGGGATAAAAATAATCCAGATCCATAGTGGTAGGTAACAGCAGTCTCAGATGTCAAGGGACAGTGAGACCATCAACAACATCCTATGACAAAAAGGGACTTAAAACAAGTGAGAAATATTGCTATCCAGAAAAAGGTATTAAAAATGAAGCATCTGTGCTCTGAGTCATTATAGGCCCTTGACAGATGTGATCCTACCAGCCTCCCACTGTAGCTGCAAATAAAGACCCCTTCTCTTTCTTCTCTCCCGACAAGGATTAATGAGTACTTGGGATAGCTCTCAGACAAGCAAGCAAAGGCTGTGAACCTTTTCTAACACTGCAATTTATCTTGGGAAGACTATTCACATCACTTTTCCCTCCCTCCCCAGGCTGGATTACGCTCTGACCTAGCGCATTAATCTCCCAAAATAAAATAATAATAATAGAAGAAGACAGAAAAAAAAAAGAGCTGGACAATTGCCAGAAATAAATTAATAACCATCTCAAATAGCCCTGCTGTGCAGGAACAAACTGCTCAACTCCCCTGCCACCCATGTCATTTGTAAGCAAAACTACTCCCAGTTTAGATATCCCCTTAAGTGCCCTGCCTGAGACTTTCAGCGATTAATGACGATATCTTGCATCTATATAGTGCTTTTCATCCCAACAGCTGCCAGAAAGTTTTTTTACTGAATGCAAATAATATGCACTGCTACGTTTGCCGCTGAAATGTAGACGCTACTAAAAGGAAGAAGAGGCAGCATGACAGATGTGTAAGGGTAAAACATTATTTTAATGCCATTTCAAGGGAAAATGTAGTGAGAATTTCAAAAGTTAGGCCTAGTCTCCATTGAATTTTATAAACATTTAAGCATGTTAACATTCAGTTAAAATACTTCAGCCACAGTTAGAATGGTCTTTTGTGGCATCAGTAGGTTCAATTTAACTACTTCTGTGACCCAAGTGGAAAGCCAAAGAGACAAGTACTTGCAATTTCTTTCCATTAAATGAAGAGATTTCTGCTTCAGCAATTACAGCGATACTCAGAAAACAAGACTTAGAGCAAAGTCAACCAGAAAAGCAGTTATTCACCTACTCCATCTCAAGCAATGCTTACCTCTCTCTGGACTTTAATCACTTGCTGGTATTACCAAACTCTTGCTTGGGTCTGCAATGGTTCAAAACCCAAAACTCACTGCCCAGGTGGCTCTGCCAAAGTTTTATCAGAGCTTTTATTATTTTTACTCTTCCACCTCTTATTTTCATGCTGAAAATGTTGTAAAGGTTTCAGATTACCAAAGGCAAGCACCTGGATATCAAGAAGAAAAGAGACTCTTACCTTGGACTTGACAGCTAAGATGATCTTAGGCAGGGCGACAATCAGGCATTTCAACGCGATGGTGAGGTACTTCAGCACAAAGTCTGCGATCCCCACAATCCACATCAGGTCAAAGAAGTCCAGCCGCTCAAGGTTGGGTTTCAGAAATATAAGGCTGAAAGGCATGACACCAAGGCTCAAATACCAACAAGGAGAACCTCACTTAAGCTTCTTGATACTAGCTGTAGCCACTGCTGGCTAGAGAAAGCCTAGAAACTCCACCGACCTTCAGTGAAGCTCTCAAGGGCAATAGGAATAAGACATGCAAGTTAGTCCCATGGTTCCTCTGTGCTTCTTGACTTTGTTCTTGCCCATTTCTACTGAGGTCAGCAGGTTTGCCCACTATCAGAAAACAGGACCCAGGCACGTACAAAATCTGTTTTAGAAGACAAAACTGTGTTGCTCCAATGACAGTGCCTGTAGTCCACAGACTTGCTCTATCAGATCTCATTGTAAAAGCTTCTCTTTTGAAGCCCAAGTCTGTAACAGTTATAATTCCTTGGGGAAGTCACGGCCAAGTCAAGACCTCTATGTCCTCTGAGGCTGGCTTGCCAGAGGTAGAACTACTGCAGGGGCAGCAGTCACTAAAGCTACTGGTGCATGTGAAAAACTGGTGACAAAGGAAGCGTTGTATTAGATGTGGCAGAAAGGTCAGAACTTCATGCTCTGACAGTGGCTCGCCACTGTCTGTAGCAGAACAAGAGCTGGGCTGTGCTAATTAGCAACTCACCTGAACCAAAGATCCAAAAAGGTAGTGCCCCTTATGTAAGGATTACTGACTGGGCTGAACATCTGCTCTTTAAAGAAGGGGAGTCCAGGACAGCAAAACTTCATATCGCAACGGGCAGGAGCTACTGAACTGAGCAGTAACAAGGACTGGACCCTACTCACACTGAACAACAAGATTCATCTTCAGGATGTTTCCCTACTAAAGCCTCACAGTAAAAAAGCAAAAACTTAAAAAAAAAAAGCAAAAGTAAAATAAGCAACCCAGAATGAAAAGCCTGAACGTGAATTTAAAATACTCACAACACTGGCACAGCACAACAGGTAAAATTACACCCTAAAAACAGAAACAGAATCAGAGACTTTACTACTATTCATGCACTAGAAACAAGTAAAAAGTAAATGAATCAGGAACTAAAAAATTAAGCCAGAAATAAACAAAACAAAAGCAGCTATTTCTAACTTCACAGGCCTGCCTTGTGAATAGTCCCCACACAGCAAGCAGCAGATACACTAGCCCAAGCATGACAGAGCAGGCACACTACAACACCCGCAGGAATAGGGCTTGCCAGCAGAGCTGTTGCCTGGTCTGGTCATGGTTAATAAACCACGCCCTAAAGAGTGTGCAGGATGGCCCCAATTTGCTGAAACCATTTTATTTTAGATGATCTAGCCTTTATTTTAAACTAGTCCCACTCATGCTTTTAATCTTAACCTTTTTCTTAGAGATGTGCTGTTTCCCTGTGGTGCAAACATTCCTTCTCAATGCTTTCACACCTTCCTGCTATACCTGCTTCTTCTCTTCCATTCCCCCCCACAAGCCCTGTACACAGTATCCCATGGCTTGCCATCTCTCAATTGGACCCACACATACAAGCTTTCTTGTCTCTGCAGCTTTCTAGAAGCATTTACACACTGCTTTCCAATGAGCAAACCCAAATACATGGGGGGTGTGAGCAGCCCTTGACTCTTCCACTGCATAGACAGTATTGGTGGGAAGAAGCAGGGAAGCAATGAAATAAATGATAGAAAAAACATACCCACAAGCCAACTAGCCATAACCCAACTGACGTGTGTTACACAAGTACTGTTAGCCTGAAGTTCTAAGTCTTCAGTGGGACAAAAAAACTTTTCACTGGGAAGATAATTCATATGGTTCTAGCTGCTAATATCAAAACTACTTTCTACAACTACCTGAAAGGAGGTTGTAGAGAGGTAGGTGTTGATCCCTTCTCCCAAATAACTAGTAATAGGATACGAGGAAATGGCCTCAAGTTGCACCAGGGGAGGTTTAGATTGGATGTTAGGAAAAATTTATTTACTGAAGGAGTTGTCAAGCACTGCAACAGACTGCCCAGGGAAGTGGTGGAGTCACCATCCCTGGGGGTGTTCAAAAAACATGTAGATGTGGCACTTCAGGACATGGTTTAGTGGTCATGGTAGTGTTGGGTTGACAGACTTCATGTTCTTAAGAGATCCTCTCCAATCTTAATGGTTCTGTGGTACTTTCTCAAGGTTTGATATTGCTCCATTTCTTCCTACTTTACTAACATCCCCTTGCTTGAGTTATGTATCTTTACTTCCTATCTGTGATTTAATCCTTGCTTTAGAATAAAGTAGGGATGGTACTGAACCAAATCCATGCATACCAACTTGTCTCTGTTTGAGAGCGGTTTTAGTCAGAATGGGAAAGTGGAGGCTATCTACATTACCTCACCTCCAAATCCCTCTGATCCCTGAGACACTGAAGCAAACCACTACTATTTTATCTCAGTAATAGACTCCAAACTTGATAGACTGAAGAGAAAAGAAAACATAGGAAGAAGAAAATCAGTCGGTCAATTTCTTTTCTGCTTCCAACAGCTGCTCTTTACCTTCAGTCCCACTATACAGAAGCATCCACCCTGCTTTGATACATAAGGAAATCGCAAGTGCAGGTTTCAAGCAGCAGCACTGCAGTACATCATCCCAGCCCGGCCCAGTTAGACCCTGCTTATGCCATAGCAGCCTAGTCCAACGGTAGAAGTGATGTGCACATTCCTTCCCTCCGTGGAAAGGTATTACAAAGATGTAACAAGGACAGCAGATACCTTAAGTACACACAGCTCCTCCCAAAGCGTGGGGAAAAGTGGGCTTCCCTCTTTTCCTCCCTGGCAACTATCACCTGCTTCCGTCATGTACCATGTAAATGTTGCCCACCTGTTGTACAGCTGCTGAGAGCTGAATGTGTAAAGCAAGTACAAGGTGTTTCCAGTGAGAAAGGCCAGGATCCAGAAGACAACCAACACTGATCTCTTCTCCTGAGCAAGAAAAAGAAGCAGAGAAGATAAATCAAAGTCTCAAAGACTACACTGAGCCTTCAACTGCTGAAAAATGCAAGACTAATACAAGGGACACAAATACGCAACTAAGTGTTCAGTAATTAGTTTATTTACATAGGACCAAGACTCAGAAATAGTGTGTCAGGTAAAGCTATACAGAAACACAGCGGAAATGGCTCTCGCTCAGCTAACCTGTTCAAATAAATTAACTTTAGAGAAATTAATTGCCATACGCTGGTGAGAGCGAGAGCCTCACTTGCATAACACAGTTTCCAAAGTTGGAATCTTTCCTGAGACATCTAAATTCTCCCAATCTTCAAAATGCAGTTTGCCCAGCAGATTAAAAAGAGTCAGTTCCATATATTGTCCTACAATTCTGAGCTGTCACGTGTTTGGAATGATACTACATCAGAGAGGTGTTTTACAAATAGATCCAAAGTCACTTAGAAGAAGGTTTAGCTAAACAGATATACCACTACATGCAACACGTGCAGGTGATTTGAACGCACAGAGGTTCTAGAACTGGCATTTTGGATTGAAGAAATAATTAAAGCTCAAAAGAAGTGCAAATTTTGCATTTCAAAAGACACAGAACATTGCAGACAGAAGCTGGATGGCAGAAGTTCTTGCCCTGGGTCTTGGCCCAGTGTAATTTTGAAGAGTAAATTTTACTCCTGGGAGGAAAAAACCCAGCATTTTTCTTGTGAGCTGATTTATTAAGAAAACAGCTCTTTGTAGCTATTCAACAGCCACGGATGTGAGGTTGAGATTTAAAGCAGGCAGATTAGGGGGCACACTGCTGGAAAGACAGAGGTGCAAAGTGCAAGGCAACAGCAATCTATTACATGACTGTGCAATTTATCTGTTCATTCAGCATCGTATCACATTTAATCCACGGCTGCTGGCAGATACAAGTATACATTTGTGCCACACATGTAATTTTTACAAAAAAGCAATTATATCTTGTGCTTTTAGTGCTGTTGAAGTATTCTGCTGACACTGAAGATCGTAAGACCTGAAAAGATCTGCTTGTTTCTTTAGTCTAAGCATGTTATCAACAGAGCATTATAAAGACACTTACAAGCAATACATCTACAAAATCCTTCAGCTGAACATCTTGAAACATTACCTAAATGCGAATAAATTAAATTTCATCATTAACTAGTAGAGACTTCAGCACCTCTGCTGTACATAACAGGAAACCAAGGCACAAAGAAGTGCTTGAAGCTGCATTGTGAGTGAGTGCAGAGCCAGAAGCAGATCACAATATCCCTGATCTTTCCTTTCTGCTTCGTTATGCCATCTTTTCATGAAAGATGAGGACAGAAACTGTGGGAGAGCATCAACGGGGAGAAGTAGGAAGAGGAAGTGACGATCTGGGCACAGTGCTCCTACTCTCACAGATCTGTATGCACATAACGGCCTTCTGCCATACATTGCAAAAGAGGGGTCAGCACAGACATTGTTTTGTATACAAAGAGTGATGTTGCCTGGGAACATAAGAGTGAGATGCTGTACTCACCTTCAGAGCAACCTGCTCCCGGAGCGTGGAGTTGGCATAGGCAAACGTGCTGGCCATACCAATGCACACGGCGAGCCCTGCAGGGAAAGACACTGTCAGAGTAGGGAAGCCTGAGCAGGAGCATCCTCACTCCTAAGCCACTTGATGTCAGCAGCTCTAGCTCAGAAAAAAAAAAAATTACTAGGTGATATTCTGGATGCACTGGGAATTATATAGGCAAATAAAACAAGGCAGTCTGCACTCACATCAAGGTGAAATTCAAGCTACATGAAAATGGAGTTACTGCAGCGAGCACTTGCTACCCGGCCCAACACAGACGCTCTGTCCTAACATCAGGCTCTGTGCTGAAGGAGAACAGAAGTGCTGCAAGTTGTGGCTACCCTGTGGAAACAGGACTCAGCTGCTGACAGTATTACAGTAGCAGTTTGTGGAGGACAGGGCACACTACCAAAACCGTATATCATACCAGGTCCAAAGAGCAGGATGTTGCAGACATGAATCAATAGCTGGGAATACTGGCAGGGCTGTAAGGGGACTAAACTCGAGCATCATTGGCTTCCCCGTGATGATAATCTCAGCATACTACTCCCAGGATGAGTAAGGATCCTCAGGCAGGCCACACAGACAATGTCATAGGAAGAAGAGGATCAGATGTGAATAGAATTTACATGACCACAGAAGGGCTGAAATACTCAGGTACCATTAAAGAAACTTGGATAGACATATTCTTTAGGGAACTCTGAAGATTCTGACTCTAAGATGTAAGTGCTGATGCTATTTGGGTTGCCATCACAACCACCACCCTTCCAGCTATACAAGTGTCTCATTCCTCTGAACCCTTCTTTGCTAGTCAGTAACATAAGCTCTCCCCATCTCTTCTAGAGAGAGGTCTGAGGGAGAAGCCTGGGTGACAGCCTCAGTCCCTACAGGAACATCAAGAAAATCATGGAAAGGAACAGAATTGGTCTTCCCTAAGTCAGGACAAAAAAAAGATGGAACTGACAGACGAAAACAGCTTGGACTGAAAGCAGGGTGAATTTATCAGGTGTATTATCCCATGCATTTGAGTCTGTACCCTTCATGCTGGTCTACCTCTACACACAGTCACGCAGATAAAAGTATCAGACACTACAGCATGATAAAGCTTCCCAACCACTCTCTAATACAGTTACAATCCCAAAAGGAGAGATGCTTACCAAGCTTGTGCTGGAAACAAACTTTAGCCAGGAGGATCATGATGAAGGGAAGTCCTTTCTGCAGCCAGCCGATCACAGCTTTTAATTCTGAAAGAGCTGGGGCCGGAGTTCCAGCTTGTTCATCGCTGCCTTCCTCAGCATGCCCGTGGCGGTCCCCTCCTGCCATGTGCAGTAGAGACGAGCCCCGGTGATGGCCATGGTGGAAGTGATGGGACGACTGCCGGTGATGAAATGGGGCTCCTTCTGTACGACTGGTCCCTTCCTCCCTTGGGGCTGGCATCTGAATAAATACTTCCCCACCTCCTGCCGAAGAGCCCAGAACCAAACCTGACTGGAATGGTGTGGCTGTGATGGTGCCTGATGGGACACCTGCCAGGCCTGAGAACAGCTGCTGTGGTGAGGAAGCTTCAGCTTTTAGACTTTCAAAAACTCCACTTTCATCCACGCTGGTTTCAGAACTGACTGTTTGGCTCCGGTTTCTGCAGTGGATGGAGATCAGAGAAAAGCGATTAAACAAAAATGAGCGCCACAGAACTTCTCAGTCTTTTAGCCCAGTCCTGAGTGCAGCCATTTAAGAGTTGCTCACACACTACCAGAATGTGTAGGTCTCCAGATGAGAGATGCCTTCCCCTCTATTTGCTGTTGGAAGTCATAGCTGCAGAGCTAGAAGCCAGTAACCAGACTCCTAAGATAAGATCAGAGTACTGCTAAAGAACCAATCAAAACATACCAGTTCCTTCATCTAAGGAAGAGTTCCCAAACACCCCCTTCACTTTTGGAGGCACCAAAGAAATAACACATCTGATACTAAATTGAACATCTTCTATGATGATTTTATCATTTAAAGAAAAATCTACAACAACCTCATGTAACTTGACACAGCACAACCAAGACACGTCACACTATACACAAATTAATCAAGTTAACTGAAAGAAATTACCTACCCCCCAAAATCTTCTGTCTTTATTTAGGGAGGATCACTACTTGCCCACTGATGAATAACACCAGCAAGAGACAGAGTCAGCTGGGGAAAAGAAGCGCTGAGAGCTGCTTATGTGTCCCTGCCCCAACAAACGTTATAAGTGAAGGATGTGCTCACGGGTCAAGAGAAATTGTTTTATTTTGATATTCTTGGCAAACTGGACATAGATGTACCCAAATTACTAGGCATTGGACAGAATTAGATCTGGCACTGATTCTTTCCTGAGCTTGGTGGATTATAGCCAGATTCCAAAGAGGAAGTCTTGAATATCTTCAGCCTAATACCAAAAGAAAATAGGCTTTCTTCAGCTAACTCAATACTATGGTACTGAAATGAATACACTTAAAGTTTAGACAACAGGGACTAATACCAGTAACAAGTAGAATGATCGTTAGGCAGCAAATGCCTGGCAGGCAGCAAATACATCTTTAACTTGCAAAAGGAGAGTAAAGAATAAGTAAACTTCAGCAAGAGGCAAAGCCCACAAACAAGGCACGTTGCAGAGCTTCGGTCTCTCTTGATTTTAATCCTTGGAGATCTCTAACTTCAGAAATAGTGGTCACAAGCTGAGACAGCACATGCAGGCACATACAGGGCCCTTAACTCTCTCTCTCCCATGGGTTCAAAAGCATCCCCAGGCATCTCACAGGGCACAGAGCACTGCCTTTCATCTCACTCTGGGGATAGCTTCAAACCTCTCGGGGCATACCTTCCCGCTAACTAAACTCCTAATAAGGCTTTTTATAGCCACACCCCATTCCCAAGGTCTCTCCACAGGTTCCAGCAAGGAATCAAGTCAACAAGACATTGCACACCTCTTTTTGGTTCAAAATATTCAACCATACCTTGGATTTTACACCTAACATTGCAATTCAGGGATGTATAAACAACACAGGGACATGAGGTGACAGTACTTATGTCTGGGAACATAAACAAACTGGGTGGAATCCCACGTTACAGATAAAGACACAACTATTGTTTGGAAAAATACCATCAGGATACACAGCTATGCTTTCAGCTGGTAGGAATTAATTAGGGACATATTTAAAAACAAATAAACAAGTATGAAATTGTGATTCTGCTGAAGTTAACAGAATTGAAGACCAGTGACAGCAGAATTTCATTCTACAGTTAGAAAACCTTCAGCCTATGTTACTGACAACATGTATTTATCCTGTTAAAAAACAGAAGCATTTATAAAAACCTATTGACGCTACTCTGCTTATCTTTGGCACTCAGTAATAGACACGTATTTATTTTAATAATATATTTTAACCATTCAAACAGACCCTGAAGCACCTTACAAGTCTGTCCAGACTCAGAGCGCTCTACATTGCAGACGAGAGTGCTCACACAACATTTTACATGCCTCTCAAGGCCCAGCTTTCCTTGCTGACATAAAGCCCACAGACTGCACTGAGGCTTGGGCAGCATCCTGCAGAAAAAGTTGAAGGTGGCTTCTTTTCCCCTGAAATTAAGAATGGTACCATGCTAGAGGTGGTCATGACATCAAGCTTCACCTCTATTTGCAAAAACTCTGCGAAATACTTAGTAACAATCTTTCACTTACAATCTCAGCTCAGCCAGAGCAATGAAATTCGTTAGTTCCATCTTTGTCTTAGATTAGTTTCTTCTTTTAAAAAAAAAAGTCAAGCTCTAACCCTGAGAAAGCACAAGGGAATATTCAGTACCAGCACAACAACAGTGGCAAGCCTCCCTTGCTGATGTTAAAATTACAAAAATGAATGAGTTATTCTACTTCTAGGTAGTCACATATATGAAGCTAGACCCAGATGGGATGTGTTGTGCCAGTTCAGCCATCATCATTTCATGCTGCCATCAGCTGCCTGATCACACAGGCCAGCACTGAACTCCACAACATCCCCTCACAAGTCTTCTTTCAAACCATCTTGCCATAGGTTCCCGTGGGCCCAGCTCCTCCGCTGTCCACTGTGGTGCCAGCATTGTCCACTGGACACAACAGACAGAGCTGGCTCCTCAGCAGCTCTTCACATGGAAGGACACCCCCAAGAGAGCTCAGTAAGATGCAACCAGCCCCAACAGAAGCCACACCCAACAGGAAGCTCCTCCAGCCACTGGCTCTTGATTGATATAACCCTGGCCTCACCCACCACCCCAACCACAACCACCTGGGTGAGGGTGGAGCCACAGAGACACAGGTGGGCCAGGTTCTGCCTCTGAAACATGAAGCCAATAGAAAAAAAAAACAACATTCTGCTAGGTTGTGACTCATTCACAGGTCAACTCCAACTTGGGGCCCACAGCTCAGGCCCCGGCACTTCAGATAGCAGTCAATAACTGACACAAAGAAAAAAGGTAAAACCAGCTAAACTCTCACCGAAAGCCTGGCCACACTACATACACAGGAAGACTTTCTCAGTTGTGATCTTTCATCTTCTGAAACACATCATATGCTTAAATCAGAAAATTTCCCTCTGGAGAGGAAAAAAGAAGGAAGATTTACCTTTCAGGAGCAACGCTGTCAGTGTTGCTGCTATGCCGTCTCTGCATTTTCCTCAAAACCTTAAAACACAACACGCTCAACATTAACGTTGTACGTCAACAGTTCCTGGTGTGACTAATAGAGGCCCACAGAGCCAGTGGGTTGTGGAACCTGCTCAGCTAGTGACATGGCTGGCACAGATCATTCACTTCTCTGAAAGAGCACTTCATGCTTGCATTTCTTTCTTAGTAGACTTGCGAGGAAACAACTTTCAGCCTGCAGATGGAAGCACATGGGTCTCCCGGCAGGGCACGAGCTGGTCAGATCCCTTTCAGCAGTACGTGAAAGTCACCAGGAGTGTAGAGCTGGGTGGTGGCATGTTCTGACGAAAAACTTGAGGACAACTAATAGAGTAGCTCTCGATGTGACATGAGGATTGACATAGACTCTCTGGAAATGAAATCCCTCCTTCCTCTTCTGAAGAAACTTGCCTTGTAAAGCAAAACTGAGAGGGAGGAGAAAATGTATAAATACTTTTAAATGAAAAAATACAATTGTGTCATGACAATATTCTTTTAAATAAGCAACTCATTCCTCTTAAACCACAAAAATGCCATTAGCAAACTCTACACAATCACTGTAAATATGCACATATGCAAAAGATCACATGTTCCTGCTCCACTCATTCTGGAATTGTCAGCATAAATAAAGGAAGATCTGGAGTGGGAAATGAAAAGGCATTGAAGCTGTACTAACTTCAGGAGCTTCTTCTAGAATAAGGAGAGAAGTTACTCACTTCGTTATTTAAATAATATATAATATTATCCTCTGTTTAACCAGAACAGTAATTAAGATATTATGAAAAGACCAACACAGGTTGACCCATGCAGGCGGCGCTGTCCTACTTGTCAACAACTCTGCGGCCACTCCTTGTAAAGTAATGTCCACCTTCCCATGCTACGAGCTGAGAGCTAGAGACTGAAACCTGGGACATCCTTCACTCTCTTCTAGACCATTGGAAGTCTTCTAGCTTGTAATGTGGGGTGAAATCATATTCCAAGTGACAGGCAGGTCTATGGGGAGACATTTTTTCTTTTGGCATCAGCCATGAAGGGGACAGTGACATGAACGCTAAGTATTGAAGACACAGGACTTCTGCCCAGGGTCCTACAGATTTAAGATCAGATAGAATTTAAATGGACTTTGTTCCAAAAGGTACTCAGCTTCGATACCAATTGGGGCTGGCTGTTCTGGATATGGGGTTTTCATCTTGCAACACCTGGACATTTTTTAATACTACCTGAACAACAACAGGTTTAACCAGAGGTGCAAGGTGCCACGGTGGGAGAGAGGGATGCTCCAGAGAGTGCAGATATCTCATACATGGAGTCCTTCAGATAATTCAAGTTGATCCAAGTATCAAACTCATCACAGGTCCTTCAAGCTGGACGACTGCAAGGCACCTGGATCAGCAAACAGGCGCATCTGTAAGAAGCACACATATCGAGTCATTTTCAGCACAGCACAAGTGACTTTCACCTCTCCATCTCCTTGGGAAACACAGAGGAGTAGGAGCCCTTGGTGCTTCATACCCTGCACCCACGTCTGATCCTGCAAGACCACTGATCTTTAAGGTCCCTTCCAACCCAAACCGTTCTACGATTCTTTGACTGGCACCAGCCGCCCTGATCACTGCACAGGCACACGCTGGGCACTTGCTGAGCTGTACTCTGCCTTCGCTGGCTGCACGCACACGTGCGAGTAACAAATACATATACACATACACGTACTTATCTCCACATACACGATGCATCGATCAACACAGCTACAGACACGCACACAGATCTATGTACAGACACAGACACGCGGGTGAGGCCTTTCCCCCGTGGCGAGCTCGCATTCCCGGAGGAGCGTGCGGCTCTCCCGGGAGCGGCAGGCC